>CABHPP010128556.1:0-30011 GCA_902168425.1 Peromyscus attwateri | reverse complement strand
CAAAAAAAAAAAAAAAAAAAAAAAATCTTCTATCTCAAACTTGCCAGTAGATTGTCTGGTAGTTGAATGAAAGAACATTTTATTTCATTATAATTTCTCTGAGAGGCTGAAGGTAGGTTTCCTTGGTTCACATACTTGTAACTTTTCTTATCATACTAGACAAATTGTTTACCTTTTCCATTCCTGTTTCTTGTGTTTAAAATGAGTTTAATAACAGTGTCTGCTAATAGATGGTATTTGTGAGAATTAGTTAATATAGAAATGTAAAGAGCTGGGCTGGGCAGCGATGGGGAGCATGCCTTTAATCCCAGCACTCTGTGAGTTCGAAGCCAGCATGGTCAACAGAGAGAGATCCAGGACAGGCTCCAAAGCTACACAGAGAAACCCTGTCTCGAAAAACCAAAAAAAAAAAAAAAAAAGTAAAGAGCATCGAACAGTACATAGAATGTAGTGCTGTAGTTATTTCTTAGTATTCATTTTAAATTACTTTCTTTAAAGAGATCAATCATTTTTCCATATCTAAGAGGTATTTTAATTTTTTGTCTTTGTTCACGTCCTTCCTCATTTTAAAATAAGGTAATTTGCCATTTTCTTTGTCTAAAAATGTTTTATGATAAGAACATTTAACTTGATACACTGTTTTTATCAAGTTGTAAGTAATAAAGTATTGTTGATTTCTATACAATGTTACATAGTATATCTTATGATTTTTCTCATAGGTCCTCTTTTATGGTAAACAAATGAACTATTCATCATATTAATTATAAATCTGTTTACTTTTAAATTAATTAATGCCAGGTGTGATGATTTGTGCCTATAATCCCAGCATTTAACAGGCTAAGGGAAAGAGGCTTGCTACAAGTTCAACCTGACTGCGCTATAGAACAAGATTACCTTAAAATTGCCGTAAATATTTTCAAATGACCTCTTAAGGATATTTTTTTTTTTTCCCCGAGACAGGGTTTCTCTGTGTAGCTTTGCGCCTTTCCTGGAGCTCACTTGGTAGCCCAGGCTGGCCTCGAACTCACAGAGATCCGCCTGCCTCTGCCTCCCAAGTGCTGGGATTAAAGGCGTGCGCCACCAACGCCCGGCAAGGATATTTTTAATTCTGAAAATATATGATTGCTAGCTTTACATGTTTGTGTTTTTAAATTATCCTAATACTTTTTTTATTAGCTTTGGAAATAAAGAAGATAACATGAATTGGCTTTTTCCTATTTCCTTCTTTATTACTCAGGAACCGATGAATCTCCGGAACCACTGCCAATTCCCACGTTTTTGTTGGGTTATGATTATGATTTTCTGGTGCTTTCTCCATTTGCTCTCCCTTACTGGGAGAAACTTATGCTGGAACCTTATGGATCTCAAAGAGATATAGCCTATGTTGTACTCTGTCCAGAGAATGAAGCTTTGTTAAATGGAGCCAAAAGCTTTTTTAGAGATCTTACTGCAATCTATGAGGTAGGTATTTTCTGATTTATAGTTCATGTTTAAAATGTACCAGGGAATTCTATTAGTTGATGGAAGACTGCTGGTGGTGTCAGTTGTCTGACTAGTGAACTACACTTTGCCACGTTTTTCTAGTCTTTGTTAGGTATGTGTGCCATGGGTCACAGTAGAAAACATAGTATTGGAGGGATCTCTCAAGGGCATATGTGTTCCTTTAAAGTAACCCTTGGTATGTTGGGTGTGGTGGTGCATACCTGTAACTCATGTACTTGAGTAGTTGAGACAGACCAGTCTGGGCTACACAGTGATACCATATCTTGGAAAAAAAAAATGTATTACTGGGGATGGCGGTATATGCTTGTAATCCCAGCATTTGGGAGATGAAGGCAGGAAGATTAGAAATTGATGGTCATCCTCAGCTACAGGGCAAGTTTGAGGCCAGCCTGGGCTACCTGAGACCCTGTATCAAAAACAAACAAACAAAGTAGCAGCTTGAAATTCCTAAAGGAAATTGACCAGTGTCAATGATATTTCGATTCATTTGTTAATTATAAGTAATAAAGCTTATTTTAAATAGCTTAAGTCATTTATTATCTGTACCCTAATACTATAGTAAATTCCCTGATTCTGCCTTTGTAGTCCTGTCGATTGGGCCAACACAGACCTATTTCTCGACTCTTGACGGACGGGATCATGAAAGTGGGAGCTACTGCATCGAAGAAGCTTTCCGAAAAGTTTGTAACAGAGTGGTTTTCTCAGGCAGCTGATGGCAACAATGAAGCATTTTCTAAACTCAAGCTTTATGCACAAGTCTGCAGATACGATTTAGGTATTAAATTTGTATTCATTCTTCAAGAGTAGTGTGAGCATTGTGCCTTTGTAAAATACTATCCTAGTGTCATGCAGCCATCTCCATTTTTCCAAACACGCTCTGTCTGCCTGCTTTTGTCCTGTAAAATCAGAACTGAGTAGATGTGGCAAAGGCTGTGGTTTCGAAGTTAAATATGTAATGTCTGACTGTCCACATAGAAATTCTGCTAGCTTCATATGTGGACATCCTATCAAGTAGACGTTACGGATTCCAAAATATTTTCTGCTACTTTTGTGGGGTCTGATGTTTTATATACTTCAAGATCTGTGATTTGCTAATAATTCAGATGCACGTAATTTCTAAGTAAACTATGCAACTCCAGAAGAAGTCTTACTGTAGCTAAGAATGACTGTTACTTAAAACCTTTTTTGTAGTACTTTTAAATTTTAATATCAGTGACTTCCTTTACACTTAATCCAAAAAGATGCAATAACAAATTACGGAACCTAATTAGACATTTTTGTAAATTGAACCTCATGGTACTATTCCTCCATTTTATATTTTAGTTAGCTATCAATTGAAGTTGATACTTCTTCAGCTTGTGATTTAACAACACTTGAAGTGATTTGATTAAATATTGCTACATCTGCTGTCACGTTTGTTGATGTATCTAATTTTTTATTAATGTTTATTTACTTGAGTGTGATGGGGTATATGTCCCCGAATCAGTCGAAGTCAGAGGACTGCTTGCAAGGTTGGTTCTCTCTTTCTAACATGTGGTTCCTGGGATTTAACTTAATCACCGAGCCATCTTGTCAGCCTTTGTTTACAGTTAATTTTGCCCAGGAAATAGAATTTTCATACTGATTATCTTAAATTTGAATGAAAATATAGGTTTACTTTTATAGTTCCATTTTAAACTTGTTTCTTTAGTTTCTGGGAGAAAATAGAAAGCTAGTACATGCTGCACTGTTAGTAAAATAGTTAAGGGAAGATAATTGCCATGAAAGTATCATCAAAATTGTTATTTCTTTAGTAGAATAAAAATAAGTCAGTGAAATCAAGAATTAAATACCCGTTTTTGTTCTTTAGGTCCATATCTTGCTTCTCAGCCGTTGGACAGCACTCTGCTCTCCCAGCCAAATTTAGTTGCCCCTTCAAATCAGTCTTTGCTCACTGCACCTCAGATGACAAATACTGGAAACGCTAATGCTCCATCTGCCACCTTAGCATCTGCGGCAAGTAGCACTATGAGAGTGACTTCAGGTGTTGCCACATCTACTTCAGTTGCCGCAGCTAACTCAACTTTGACCACAACTTCATCTTCGTCATCTTCCAGTGTGAGTAGTGGAGTGTCATCAAATAAACTGCCTTCGTTTCCACCCTTTGGCAGTATGAACACTAGTGGTTCAGGATCCATGTCTGCACAAGCAAGTACAGTTCAGAGTGGCCAGCTAGGAGGACAGCAGTCGTCATCTCTGCAGGCAGCAGGAATGTCAGGGGAGTCAGCGTCGCTTCCCACTCAGCCACATCCTGATGTGTCAGAAAGGTAATATGAATACTGATACTTGGGGTTGAGAGAGTTGAGCAGTAAGTAGCATGTGTTTAGCCTGTGTGAAGCCTGTGTACAACGAACGAATAAATAGAAACTGATTTAAATTTGTGGAAATTCAGAATCTACACTCCCCTCTTTTTATCTAAGTAAGACAGATGGCCGGGCGGTGGTGGCGCATGCCTTTAATCCCAGCACTTGGGAGGCAGAGCCAGGTGGATCTCTGTGAGTTCGAGGCTAGCCTGGTCTACAGAGCGAGGTCCAAGACAGGCACCAAAACTACACAGAGAAACCCTGTCTTGAACCCCCCACCCCCAAAAAAAGATAGTTGTAAAGTAGTATAAAGTATAATATCATGCTAAGTATTTTATGTATAAAATTATATGAAGATTGTTTTAAAAGTCTTTATTGTAGAATCACAGGGTTGGTGTTAAGTTCTTAAAAAGCATTTAATTCCACATATCCCTATGACTGAGTCTGGCCTGTGACGTAAGCACATGTAATTGTTTATATACACTGCACAAATGCTTGAGCAATCACTTTGGAGCTGTGTGTGTGTGTGTGTGTGTGTGTGTGTGTGTGTTTGCATGTGTGCTAGGCCTTACATATGCTAGACAAGCAGTCTACTACTGTTCTGTACCTCAGCCCTGGCATAGAGGCTTTGGATTCATATCAATTCTGAATTTCAGACCTGTCATTTACCCACTTTGTGATTGTGGGAAGGTCTAACCCTTTTGAGCATGTAGCCTTCTCTGTAGTATGCAAGTAATGTGGTACAATGCACAGTAAGTACTTTAATGGTAATATATCTCATTGTTTTTACAATGAAAGTGCTATGAGAATTCCCATGTTTTGAGTTCAGTTAGTCTAAACCTAGTTATTTTTCAGCTACCTAGAATGCGGTTGTTCCAAAAGTCACACTTATGAATATAGGCAAAAATAAACTATTATTGAGATTGGTTTGCCCATTTTGAATAGCTACATAGATCTGAAATTTAAAGAAAATTTAAATTACCTATCAAAGAATGATGCTTATTCACCACTAAACTTTTGAAATTAACATATCCAATCTGAAAATGCACCAGAACATTGAACAGATAACCCTGGCTTCTTTAACTCTGTTTCTGGCAGGATCGTGAGCAGGGTCGGTTTCTGAGATGGCTGTCAGATAGACCTTTGTCTCAGTTTAATCCCTTACTGTTAAGCTGTTTAAGCTGTCTATTCTTTCTTTTAAAAGCACAAAGCCTTTTATTTCACGGGATTTCATATGGTGTGAAATGTGAAAGGTTATGTACAGAACTGTGGTTCTCTTTGGAGGGAAAGGAGTATTCTGATTTTTAGAGAGGTTTTCTGATACCTTGTACTACCAGTCAAGGAGAAGGATATAGGGAGTTGCTTTGGTGCTACCCCAGGCAAATGAAATACAACTTTCTGTTCTATTTCTACTTGAATGTTTAGCACAATGGATCGTGATAAAGTGGGAATTCCCACGGATGGTGACTCACATGCAATTACCTACCCACCTGCAATTGTTGTTTATATAATTGATCCTTTTACATATGAAAATAAAGATGAGAGCACTAACTCTTCTAATGTATGGACTTTGGGGCTACTTCGATGCTTCCTGGAAATGGTCCAGACTCTTCCTCCTCATATCAAGAGTACTGTTTCTGTACAGGTAAGAATTTGATGTTTTAGAACTTTCAGAGGTACTTTTCTGTATTCAAAATAATTTTGTTAATAGAGAGGTTGTAAGCCAGGCATGGTGTTGCAAGTCTTTAATCCCCGCACTTGGAAGGCAGAGTCAGGTTGATCTCTTTGAGTTCGAGTCCAGCCTGGTTTACAAAGTGAGTTCCAGGACAGCCAAGGCTGAGAAACCCTGTCTTGAAAAACAAACAAACAAAAGACAGGCTGTATTGATTTTATTTAAATATAATAATAGAAATTTTAAGAGTTTATAAAAGATAAATTTTGTAGTCATGGCATCTGATGAATGGCTTAGAAGTTAAGAGTGCTTGTTGCTCTAACAGAGAATCCAAGTGTAATTATCTCCACTTACATCCTGTTGGCTCACAACTGTCTGTAACTCCAGCAACAGGCAATCAGCTCTGTGGATGCTGTCATACACATGGTATACACACATAGACAGACAGACAGACAGACAGACAGACACACACACACACACACACACACACACACACACACACACACATACACACACACACACACACGTAAATCTTTAATAAACTTTATTGTCATTCTACTGTCATGAGAAATAAAAAGATGATGTTGAGTGTGTATGGTGGTATATGCTTGTAATTCCAGGAAGCTGAAGTAGGAGGATCACAAGTTTGAAGTCAGCATCAGTACATAATTCCAGGCTAACCTGGGCTACGTAATAAGACATTGTTTGTTTGTTAACCCCGCACCCCCCAAAAAGATTATATTGAGTATATTATTTCTTCTGTATTACTTTGTAAGCAGACTTATAAAGTAGAGCCTAAATAGGAAAATAATGCCTGCATTCTATGTAAGTTAGTTTTAATTGAGACCAGTTGCAAATAAAAGTAGAAGAAAATTAAAGAAATTTTGATTAATAGGCCTCATGGGAGTCTTTTAGTAGAATCTTTTTTTTGGGGGGGGGCGGGGGAGTCTTAATAAATACAATTTCTGTGCACAGAAAATTTAAAAATATTTGGTAGTCCTTTAGTTCAGGGTCTGTATAAATTGCCTGTATATTAAAGTCTGTGTAGTAGTGGTGGGAGAGATGACTCAGTGTTTCAGATCACTGTCTATTCTTCAGAAGACCAGTGTTCATTTCCAGTACCAGCTCACAGCCATCCATAACTCCCAGTGAATGCAATGCTCTTTTCTGGGCTCCACTCATAATAACATAGAAGGGGTGTATGTGTGTGTGTGGGGGGGGGTGTGGGGGGGTGTGGGTGTGGGTGTGTGTATGCAGGCAGAACTGTCACACACGTACCATAAAAATAAAGACAATGTATGATAGAAGCTATAGTTTTTTAGTCAATCTTTCCATTAGATGTTGAAGTTTTGTCTGAAGGGATTTCTCTTAACTATGTTCTAAGTTACTGTGTTAACATTTGTAATACTCACTTTATCTGTAGATTGTTCCTTGTCAGTACCTTTTACAACCTGTGAAACATGAAGACAGACAAATCTACACCCAGCATTTAAAATCTCTGGCTTTTTCGGCCTTTACTCAGTGTCGGAGACCACTTCCAACATCAACCAATGTAAAAACACTGACTGGGTTTGGTCCAGGCTTAGCTATGGAAACTGCTCTTAAAAGTCCTGATGTAAGTATTATAAGTATGCTTTCCATGAACAAAGCTATTAAGATGACTTACAGTTTAAGATTTTATATAAAACTAAATAATAATGCTTTATTTTCATTTCAAGTTCTAAGATTGCATAGTTCTATAGTACTTTCTTTCTTTCTTTTCTTTCTTTCTTTCTTTTTTTTTTTTTTTAGAGACCAGAGTGCATTCGACTTTATACACCACCTTTTATTCTGGCTCCTGTGAAGGACAAACAAACAGAGCTAGGAGAGACATTTGGAGAAGCTGGACAGAAATACAATGTTCTTTTTGTGGGCTACTGTTTATCACACGATCAAAGGTGGATTCTTGCATCTTGCACAGATTTATATGGAGAACTTCTTGAAACATGTATTATTAACATCGATGTTCCAAATAGGTACTTATATTTCCTTAAACATGATTATTTCCAGTTTGGAAAATAGTAGAAATGTTAGTATATGTACATATGCACAAACACACACACACTGTTTCATACTTAGTAGATAATCATTTAAAGCTTACATACATTATGTTATTAATTGTTGAGATTCTGGGGATACTTTTATCTACATTTTATAGTTAGTACTTATATTGTATAATTAAGATAATTAAAAACACTTTTGCCCAGGCATGTTGGCACATGTCTTTAATCCCAGCATTTGGGAGATAGAGTCAAGTGAATCTCTGAGTTTGAGGCCAGGCAGGGCTGCAATAGTGAGACACTGTATCTCAAAAACAAATACTCCCTCCCATGATTAATCTATCATACAGATAAAGATTTAGATCTCTAACTTTTATGTTACAAATCTTGTGGTAATAATTTTGGATGAAGAATTTGAAACATTAGGGACTAGAGAGATGGTACAGCAGTTAAGAGTATTTGCTGCTCTCCCTAGAGGGCTAGAATTGGTTCTTGGCATCCACATCAGGTGGCTTATAACATCTGTTAATTCCAGCTTCCATAGACACCTGCATTCATGTGCACATATCTTCTAATACACATAATTTAAAAATATTTTTAAATTTTTTTTTTTTTAAATTTTATGTGCACTGGTGTTTTGCCTGCATGTATGTCTGTGTGAAGGTGTTAGAAACCCTGGAACTGGAGTTATAGACATGTATGAGCTGCCATGAAGGTGCCGGAAATTGAACCTGGGTTCTGTGGAAGATCAGCCAGTGCTCTTAACCTCTAAGCCATCTCTCCAGCTCCCTTAAAATATTTTTAAATATTAATTTTGAGAGTCCTCCTACTTATAAAAGTGGATCTGTTAAGCTGGGCACACACCTTTAATTCCAGAACTTCGAAGGCAGAGGCAGGCAGATCGTATCCCTGAGTTCAAGTCCAACCTGGTTTACAGAGGGAGTTGCAGGACAGCCAGGGGTACACAGAGAAAACCTGTTTCAAAAACCAAAAAGTAAATAAATAAGAAATACTGCTTGTAGCATAAATTGTATAATGGTGTTCTTTTAAAACCTAATTTTCATTAAATACATCTTTTAGTGGGATATTTGCATTAGTTATGAAATATTTTGAAAAGAATGCTCTGTGAAGGAGGAGAGCGGATACCACTACTATCAGACTTAGGTTGCCATTTTACTTCTTTGATCAAAAGGTAGAAATAAGGACAGGAGAGACAACTCAGAAATTAGCAGTACTAGCTGCTTTTCTAGATGACTGGGTTCCTTTCCCAGCACCCACATGGTGGTTCACAACCATCTATAATTCTAATTACAAGGAATCTAGTCTTCTGTTCTGGTCTCTGGGGACCAGACTTACATGTGGTACACACACATACATGTAAGCAAAACACTCATATGCACAAATAAAATAATTCTTTCAAAAAAAGTAGAAATGGGACAAAGATTATGATTTGTAGGGGTAGGCAAGATGGCTCAGTGGGTAAAGATTCTTACCTCCAGTCCTGACAATATGAATTTGACCCTTGGGACTCACTTGATGGAGAGAACCAACTCCCAAAAGTTGTCCTCTGATCTCTACATATGGGCCATGGAATATGCACGCCCTACACAAAATAAATTAAAATAATTATAATAAGATGTAATGAGCTGGGGGATGGTGATGCATGCCTGTAATCCCAGCACTCAGGAGGCTGAGGCAGGTGGATCTCTGTGAGTTCGAGGCTAGCCTTGTCTACAGAGTGAGTTCCAGGACAGCCAGGGCTGTTACACAAAGAAACCCTGTCTTGAAAAAGAAAAAAAAAAAAAAAAAAAAAAAAATGTAATGAGACCTGTCTTGAAATATAATCCCTTACTGGTTTCTTGCTGGCTCTGTGATAGTGATAAAATTAGGTAGCTGAGCTACAGCTTATTATCTATATTGTCTATAGAGCAGCTTTATCTGCCTCACCAGGTTGTTAGGATGAAGTGAGTATTGCATGTACAGTGGTTTGGCCATATCCTTGTTACATAGTAAGTGCTAAATAAATGTTAGCTGCTCGTGCTCATTTGCAAAGTATTTGTCTACCTAGTAAAGGACGTGGATTAGAAAATCTACAGCATTATTTGGTCTGAGAAATGTAGATTGTGTTGGGTATTTTTTTTTTTTTACCTTTTAAGATACAGAGATTGGTTTATTAAAAATTGTTGGCCAAAATTGAACAACTCATCATTTTTTTCAGTTCTTATCCATGGCATTGTTCATGCAATATCTGCAGTAGTGAGAGTTGCTGAACTTAAGTATTGAACTTAAAAGAAAAATGTTTGGCTGGAATAAACAGTATTTATAATAAATTGAAGCTGTTGGTAGGTAAACCAAAAATAAATTTCTTAGGTTAAGTACATATCAAAGTATATGTATATATATTTTAACAATTTATTTGAACTTATTTTATGTGCATTGGTGTGAAGGTGTCATATCTCCTGGAACTGGAGGTACAAACAGTTGTGAGCTGCCATGTGGGTGCTGGGACTTGAACCCGAGTCCTCTGGAAGAACAGATGGTGCTCTTAACTGCTGAGCCATCTCTTCAGCCCCTCAGAATATATTTAAAATATTTATGTGTGTTTGTGGAGTCAGAGGACAACCTTAACTGTGATTCCTCAGGTGCACTCCATCCAACCTTCCCCTTCTCTGAGACTGGCTAGACAGTCTCTATCCCACACTTTGCCATGTAGGCCAGACTGACTGGCTAGTGTGCCTCCTCAACTCTGAGATTAAAACTGCACACTTACTTTCTTAGGTTCAGGGGATTGACCTCAGGTCCTGATGCTTGCAAGGGAACAGCATGTTAGGAAATTAGCTATCTCTTCAGGACCATAATGTATTTTAAACAATAAAAATAACAAAACAATCCATAAACTTGCAACTGCATATGATACTGTACACCTGTGTTTCCTACAACTCAGGGAGCTAACCCAGGAGGATGGATTATTTGAATTTAGGAGTTTAAAATCATCTTGGGCAACCTAAAGAGATCCCATATCAAAAACTTAGAAACTTGAATGGCAAATACGTGTGTATCAGGATTTAGTTTTTGTAACGTTTTGAAGCATTAAAATTTAGAGGACCAGGAATTGGGGGCTTAGCTGCATAATGGAAGTATAGGCATATCATATATAACATGATACCTGGTACCAGTAGATACATCCTAGTACTAGTCAGGAAAACAGGATAAAGTAAAATTGATTAGCCAGTTTGTCACATTGGAATCCTCTTATAAAATGGTATCATGTGAATTTTAGAAATATTTACAGTCATTTCGTTCAATAGGGCTCGTCGGAAAAAGGGTTCTGCCAGAAGGTTTGGTCTACAGAAACTTTGGGAGTGGTGCTTAGGACTTGTTCAAATGAGTTCTTTACCATGGAGAGTTGTAATTGGTCGCCTGGGTAGGATTGGACATGGAGAATTGAAAGGTAAATTGTGCTTTTTATCTCAATTTTTTAGTTTGTTTTGTGATGATGTGTATTTGTATCAGAACATGTTAAGTAACACATTGAATAAAATGCTTAAGTGCTCAGTAGTAAGACCTCTTTCATTTGACCCAGGTCAGATTCTCAGCACTCAGCCTAGTAGCTCACAATATCTATAACCCAAATTTCAGGGAGTCTGATGCCCTTTTTTAGCCTCTGCAGGTACTGCACACATGTAGTGTGCAGGCAGAACCACTCATACAAATAAATAAATCTTTTAAAATGCTAAAAGTTATCATTAAAACTTTATTTTAAACAAGGAGCCATATATAAAGTCATTATGTAAAGTCATTATATCTAATGACTTGTATGTGATACTCACTGAAGGTAAAGGGATAAGGGTGTCAAGTACCACTACCTATAAGATAACCTCTGTGTTAGAAATACACTAATTTAAGCGCTGTCACGTATTTCTCTTTCATTGTAATCTTGGGTTAATAGCATAACAGAGCACTTACTTTTAGTACTGTCTCTCTTTGCCCCGTTGATTCCCACAGATTGGAGTTGTTTATTGAGTCGTCGAAACTTGCAGTCTCTTAGCAAAAGGCTCAAAGACATGTGTAGAATGTGTGGCATATCTGCTGCAGACTCTCCGAGCATTCTTAGTGCTTGTTTGGTTGCAATGGAACCCCAAGGTTCTTTCGTTATCATGCCAGGTTAGTTATCTTCAGTGCATGTCTGATTTAATTATTCATTATACACTTAAGTTTTTAAGTGTTACATAAAATTCTTCACTTACAAAAACAAAGGAAAAATGCATCTCTCTCCAGATTCTGTGTCAACTGGTTCTGTTTTTGGAAGAAGCACCACTCTTAATATGCAAACGCCTCAGCTAAATACCCCACAAGATACATCATGTACTCATATACTTGTGTTCCCTACTTCTGCTTCTGTGCAAGTAGCTTCAGCAACTTACACCACTGAAAACTTGGATTTAGCTTTCAATCCCAACAATGGTAAGTTAATTGAGCCTTAAAAATTCTCTTTTACTTGTTTTGAAATCCTGATCTTGCTGTGTGTCCCTGTCTTGCCTGCTGCTTGTTATTTAGCCCCAGGTTTGGTCTTGATTGAGTTCCCGGCAATCCTCCTGCTTCGTCTGAAAGTGTTGGGTTTATAAGCATGTATAACTCTGGCTGTTGGATTTTTTTTTTCTTTTAGTTTTTTAAAAGTATATTTGAGACAAGGTCTTGCTGTGTTGCTTAGGTTGGTGTGAAACTCCCACGCTCAGCCACCCTCCTGCTTCAGTCTCCCAAGTAGCTGGGACTACAGGCACACACCACTGGGCTTTTTAAAATATTGACAGTTTTAGTAGGCTGAATAGCATGCCCTGACATTTACCTTCGTAAGAAAAAAGAGTTTCGAAGATGTAGTTAAGACTATTGAGATGGAGAGTTTTATCATAAACTATGCAGATGGGACTTAAAAGCAATAGAACATACCTTATAACAAGGAAGCAAAGAGAAAGCTGTATCTATACTCAATAGGAAAAAGCTGTTTGAAGGAAGAAAAGGATGCAAAGTCCAAGGGAATGCTGTGAGCCAAGGCATATAGATAGTTCAAGTCACTGGTAAAGATAAGGAAACAGATTAGTGAGATTTTTGACTCTCAAACATAAACGAAGAAATGTTTGTTTTACTCCAATAAGTGCATGGTAATTTATTAAAGTGGCTTTAGGAAATGACTGTGCCATTTTATATTATTGTATCAGAATTAGTCATTGATAGGAATTCTGTAAATTTTATTTTGAGGGCCTGTCATTGATCATAAAATTTTTGAGTATTTATGCTGTGCTTTCGAGCTACTTGTATATAAATTTTACCATCATTCTATATGCTATATATATAATCTGCCTCTTTTCTCTCCATACACCCACAATGTTTTCTTTCTTTCTTTTTTTAAACAATACTAGAGATTAAACCTAGGGTTTTTTGCATGCTAGACAAGCTGTTTCTACCACTGAGATATATTTGTAGTCTTTTATATGTCAGTTTGCTAAAACAATGTTTTGTACAAACTGCTAGAATAGAGATGTAACTTGGTGAACCTTTTAGGTTGTATTTAATAGAATAAAAAAAGTAGTGTTTATTGTTATTCTAAACTACTTTTGAAAATGATAGATCTTCAAAGATACACATACATTTTATTCGCGCTCTCTCTCTCCTCTCTTTTCCTTTCCTCGAGATAGGGTTTCTCTGTGTAGCCCTGGCTGTCCTGGAGTCCAGACTGACCTCAAACTCACAAAGATTCACCTGCCTCTGCCTCCTGAGTGCTAGGATTAAAGGCATGCACCACTACAGTCTAGTACATTTTATCACTTTATTCTTTTGTTGTTAATAACTTGAATATTTTACTTAGTAATGAATAGTACCATTTAAAACACATTTACATTTCTCGATTTTATATTGGTTTTGTTACCCATTGTTTTTATAATGTTGTTAAATACTTAGTGGCCTGAAAGAACATGTGTTTGTTATAATGCTCAGAATCATTCTCAGTGGGTTAAAGTCAAGTTGTATTAGGGTTGATTCCTTCTAGAGTCTTAGATAAATCTGTTTCCTTGCCTTTGCCAGCTTCTAGAGACTACTTTGTACAAAGCCTGTACTCTTTGGCTTCTGCCCTCTCTCTTCATTTTGAATGACAGCAGTAATTCTTTCACTGCCTCCTACTCTACTTCTCTCTCCTTCCTATCAGGACTCCTGGAGCTGGGGTTAATTCAGTGGTATAATGCTTACCTGTCATTTGTGTGTCCCATGGTTCAATCCGGGGCACCACATTTAAGAAAAAAGAAAAGGACTCCTATGATTACAGGGCCCATTGGAAAGCCCTGAATAATCTTTTTGTAGTCCTTTTTATTGATCAGGACTGGGAAATCCTTTATATGACTGTTACCACAATACTTGGCACATAGTTGATGTTTAGTAAATGTTGGTTATAGTAACCATTTTACTTGTAAGATACTTTTTGGTTGGTTTTGTATTTTGAGACAGGGTCTCACTTTGTAGCACTGGCTAGCCTGGATCTCACAGAAATCCTCTTGCCACTACTTCTAAGTGTTGAGATTAAAGGCATGCATCAACAAGCCCCTGCTGTTGTTGTTTTGAGACAGGCTCTAACTGCTTGTATAGCCTGGGCTGGCCTTAAACTCACAGCAATCCTCTTCACTCAGCCTTCTAAGTGATGGGATTACAGGCATGTGCCATCATGCCTTGCCAGTCCCATTTTGGTTAAAATTTATTTTAATACTTTACTGTGAATGATCATGGTATACAGAAAATAAAATAACTAATTTCTTTTCTCTGTACAGATGGAGCAGATGGAATGGGTATCTTTGATTTATTAGACACAGGAGATGATCTTGATCCTGATATCATTAATATCCTTCCTGCATCTCCAACTGCATCTCCTGTACATTCTCCAGGTTCTCATTACCCCCATGGAGGTGATGCTGGCAAGGTAATTCTGTTAAAAAGTTTCCGTGGATGTAAATGCCATCCATCTAGGGATTATTATATGAACTAGAACACCATTTTCCCCTTTGAAATTAGCAAAGAGATGAGATCACCTGAGCTCATGCACTTTTGTTTAGCTATTAGTACTTTTTTGGGGATGGGGTGGGGCAATGATCTCCCTACTTCTTCCTCACAAGTATTGAACTCACAGGCATTCACTGCCCATGGCCTCTTTTGTTTGTTTTTGGGGTTTGAGCCTCCATTGTGCAGGGATTGCACCAATATGTCTGGTTCTTCCCTCTCCCACTGCCCCGCAAATCATTAATAGCACCAGTAATCCTGTGATCAAAACACGTTATAAAGCCGGGCTGTGGTGGCGCATGCCTTTAATCCCAGCACTCGGGAGGCAGAGCCAGGAGGATCTCTGTGAGTTCGAGGCCAGCCTGGTCTACAGAGTGAGTTCCAGGACAGGCTCCAAAGCTACACAGAGAAACCCTGTCTCGAAAAACAACAAAACAAAACCAAACAAAACAAAAAGTTATATGAAATTCTCAAAAAAAATAATAGAAAGGGGTGTGTGTAGTTTTTACTGTTTTATCACAGTAGTGCGATTACTAGTGCTTAAGGTACTGATATAATGAACATTTTCGTTGTGAATTGATTTCCTTTTTATCTGTTTTCTTAAAATAAATGCTGAGAAATTTGTTGACCAATCCAAAGGGAATGAACTGTAGTCCATATTGCTACAATGCCTTCCAAAACACTATGGAAATTAACAGCATTTTATAGACAGTGCTGGGGAACAAAGCAAGTTGAATTTGTCTTTGGAATTGGGCTTGAGGAATTAGTTGAAGAACTATTAGGAAAAAAGTAGAAGTTAGAGTGAATGATTTGTATTTTGTATTCACTTTGACCATAGACATACTTACTTTGTTTTGCTGTTTCATAATGCACTGCTTTTGCTTTCATGGTATTACTACATTTAGTTAGTTATTAGGCTTAGGATTGGATTTAGACTACACATGCTAGACTAGTGTGCTGCTGTGGACTCACATCTTCAGTCCTCAAATTTTGAGATGGTCTAGATAAGTTGTTCAGACTAGCCTTGAATTTACTTTGTAGCCCAAGCAGTCCTTGAACTTCTTTGGATCTTCTTGCTTCATTTTCTAAGCAGTTGAGATTATTGGCCTGTCACCAGGTTAGGCATTGTAGTTAACTGAGACTCTGAATAAATATATAACCATTTAATTTTTAGTATTTTATGTGGTTCATTGCGATAATAATATGAAATTAGTAGTTGTAAGTCATTTTGTATTTATGTTTGTTGTCTGGATATATTGAATGAACTAATAATACTCTTGTCTTTTTAAGGGTCAGGGTACTGATCGGCTACTTTCAACAGAATCTCATGATGAAGTAACTAATATTCTTCAACAACCATTGGCCCTTGGATACTTTGTATCAACTGCCAAAGCGGGTCCATTACCTGACTGGTTCTGGTCAGCATGTCCTCAAGCACAATATCAATGTCCCCTTTTTCTTAAGGTATTACTATTTCTGTGGCAATTCGTAACTAATCCTAATTCATAGTTTTAGTGCTGAGAACTATCAATGTGACATTTTAAAGTTTTATAGCTCATCTCAATTCCAAGTTCTTAAATACATTGTTGTATGTATTTCTGTAGCTGCCATCATAAAAAGAATTATCTAATATGAAACATGTAATTATAAAAATGTATATTAAGTTTAAACATTATTCTTAAGTCAGACATCTGGAACTCTTGCTTTTAAGTTATATTTTCAATTGCAATATAGACGTTTAGAGCTGAGAAACATTACAGTGACTCTTTCTAGTCTTATTCTCCAGCTGAACGTATTTTAATTCAGGAAATCCACCCATCTAAAGCCACAAATTAGTAGTAGACATCAAGAGTAAAACCTAGATCTTTTATGGATAATTATGTTATTTGATCATACTGCACTCCTATTACATTTCATTATTTTTAAGATTAAAAAAATTAACAATCTTTGTAGATTTTACTTTAATTTACCTACTCTAAAAAGTTTCTTTTGTATAAATTACTGTTGAGTATGATGGGTGTGATCGTACATTCCTTTAATCCCAGCACCCAAGCAACCAAAGGCAGGAGGATTTCTGAAAGCTTAAAGCTAGCCTGGTGTACATAGGGACTTCCACACCAGCCAGGGCTACATAGTGAGATCCCTGTCTCAGAAACAAGCAAACAGCTAATGAGTAGGTTGGGCATTGTGACTTACAATCTTAGCACTTGGGAGGCAGAGGCAAGAAGATTCCCTAGGAATTGGAGGCCAACCTGGTCTACAGAGTGCATTCCAGGTGAGCAGTGATACAAAACACAAACAAAAAACTGGTGAGGAGTGTCGTGTTGTGTCTAACCCCCCCCCCCCCCCCCCCACACACACACACAGGGTTTCTCCGTGTAGTTTTGGGTGCTTTTCCTGTAACTCACTCTGTAGACCAGGGCTGGCCTCAAACTCACAGAGATCTACATGCCTCTGCCTCCCGAAGTACTGGGATTAAAGGGGTGCACCACCACTGCCCGGCTGGTGAGTTTATAAGAAGTGAGAGTCTCAGACATATAGATACTTACTTTTTCAGTATTCATCTTATGAATTTTAAGATAGTAAAGTAAAATGAGATGTGAAAGCTCTCTGTGGTGATTGTTATTGTTATTACTACTCAAAAATAGTAAATGAAGATCTGACTTACACGATGTAAAAACTACTGTATGTGGGCTCTTCACATTTCAGGTCAGATTGTATGCTTTCATTTCTTGAAATTATGTTTTAGTAGTTTCTGAGCATATAGATTTCTTGGACCTTTTATGCCAGTTAAATCTTGATACCCTTGGCCCATGTCCCATTGTGTCAAAGCCTTTTGAGATTAAACAATGGACTTCTATAGCACATTCATAAAGATTACCATAGTTTATAATCTGTAGCATGCACCACCCCCACCTTGAATGCCAGGCAAGTTACTCTAAGTTATTCTTGCCCTTGAATTAACTATTAATAAAATGTTAGTTTATTCTGTGACTTTTATTCTTCTACCAGATGTTCATTGGTCTATCCTGTTTCATTATATGAACATCTTCCCAGGGGGGTTTCTGCAGAGTAGTAGTCTTTGGAGCTTCCACTAAACAAAGAGTTCCTTGGTCCTTGGGGATGCACTGCACATGCTGTCTCCTCCCACGTGTAGTCACAGAGCCTGTGTGCACACTAAAGTTCTCAAAAGAGCAGTAAATGACCTTGCCTATCTGGCAGTTTCCAAATTCAGTGTAATACCTATTTGTAGTTATTACCTTAGTGTTTCAGGGCACACTTTTGTTTAGTAAACACTTTGATGAAAAGTCCAAGGGACTATCCAGATTCTTTTCTACTCAATATTTATTTGCAGAGAGGATAGTGTAAAGTGAGCATTGACCCTCAGATACAGTGTAACAAGATTAGGACTTCTGATTCTGAATCACAGGTAAGGCATAACCTAACATAATTTTGTTCACCTTTTATCTTTTTCACGTATCCCATTTTAATTCTGTACTGTAGTCAATAAAACCACTTGGTATATTTCTCTCTGCTTGAGAAATCAGCAGGGTCTAGATGATTAAAAATATTTTTATCGCAAGAATTTAGTCAGCATTCATTTACTTTGTAGTGATCTGACAACTGAGACTTATTTATAATTCATAGACAGTTCAAACATTTTAGTTACATTCCTGAATGTATTATATAAGAACTTATACTTGTATATAGTTGTGTTTGAGAACACAGACTGATATAAAGAAGCATCTTCATAGAACGTAGAAAGCTTTGTGAATTTTTGTCTGGTGACACCACCACTTTGTCATAGTGTTAATACTGTTGTCCAACTTACACACTAGATGATTTGTTTTACATAATCGAATGTGAAGGATAGTAGCACATTCCTTCTGCCTACTACTCACTGCTATGCCTAAATGTGTGTGCAATTGTTATAAGCCTCTGCTAAGAAATATATACAGGCATGTGTACATTGTTTTCATTGCTAAGTTTCATTCAGAGGCAGCTCTGTTAAAGATACAGCTTCCTGAGCAAAATACTGTGCAGGATTACTCCCTTGACTTTTTTAGTGCTGCTTAGAGCATAGCTGCACAGTCTAAAGTCTGAGTAATCCAGGGCCGGGTACACTCAGGCTGACGGTTGAGTGTTTCCTTAGTCATTTCTTTATACACTCAGGCAAATTAGGAGATAACTAGAAAGGTTTTTTTTTTTTTTTTTTTTTTTTTAAAGGATTGATACATGGTACTAAAACAAGTATAAAGTAAAAATTGTAGAGAGATATACTGTAAGTAAGTTTTGCACCTTAAAGTTTCCATCAGAACCATGAGTTTTATAGTGGCTCCCACTGCTGACTCTCGTAAGATCAGTGTCATCAAGGACAGTCCATTGGGAGAGCGAGTTGAGACTGACTAACTGATTCCCTGCCTGGCTGACTGATGACCTTACCTTTTAGGCCTCTTTGCACCTCCACGTGCCTTCAGTGCAATCTGACGAGCTGCTTCACAGCAAACACTCCCACCCACTTGACTCAAATCAGACTTCAGACGTCCTCAGGTACAGCTCTGGTGACATTTCGTGTTCTCTGTTTCAACTTGAGTAAAATAGGATGTTTATTATTAAATATCTTTATTCTTTTCGGTAAGAGTTTACTGCTTTTTAGTTTTGAATCCCTGGATGAATTCTTTTAGATGACTTAGTGTTTGGGACTTAAGGGTTTTTTTCCTCTTTTTTTTCTCTCCACTAATGATGTAGACAAAACATGGGGGCCTTGTGCATGCTAGGCAAATTGCTCTACCCCTGAATTAAACCCCATTGAATTATTTTTTCTTAAAAACTATTTTATTATTTCTATTTTGGGTGTTTTGCCTCCATGCAGTGCCAATGCAGGCCAGAAGAGGGCATCAGATCCCCTGGAACTGGAGTTACCAATTTGTTAGCAGCCATGTGGGTGCTAGGAATTGAAAGCTGGTCCTCTGGAAGAGTAGCCCATGCTCTTAAGCACTGAGCTCTGTTTAATTACTCTTAAGTTGGGACTTTTAAGTCCCAACCCCATTAAATTACGGAGAATGAGTGTGTGTTATTTATTTATTTATCTATTTATTTATGTTAATTTTTATGTGCATTGGTGTTTTGCCATGGGTGTCAGGTCCCCTGGAACTGGAGCTATAGACAGTTGTGAGCTGCCGTGTGAGTGCTGGGAATTGAACCCAGGCCCTCTGGAAGAGCAGTCAGTGCTCTTAACTGCTGAGCCATTTTTCCAGCTCCCAGAAATGAGGGGTTTTCTAATATGAATAATTTTTTCCCTCAATTTTTGAGAAAGGGTCTTACATATCACAGGCTAGTTTCAAATTTAGTGCGTGGTGAAATTAGTTATGTCTCTCTATTCCTTATCTATTGTTTGTTTTCTTTTTTCTTTTAACTTTTTCTTTCAATTTTTTTATTTTTTATTTATTTATTTATTTATTTATTTATTTATTTATTTATTTATTTATTTATTTATTTAATTTAAGGCAGGGTCTCACTGTGTTGTTTTGGGCTGCCTGGAACCAGGTTGTTCTTGACCTCACAGAACTCCGTCTGCTTCTACCTCTGCACTTAGCTCATTGGTTTTTCTTTTCTTTTCTCTTCTTTTCTTTTCTTTTTCCTTTTTCTTTTCTTTTCTCTTCTTTTCCTTTTTATTTTATTTCATTCATTTATTCATCTATCTATCTATCTATCTATCTATCTATCTATCTATCTATCTATCTATTTTTGAGACAATGCTGATTGGCCTGGATCTTATAGAATAGGCTGGCCTTGAACAGAGATTCACAAGCCTTGTCTCTTGGGTGCCAGGATTAAAGGCATGTGCTGCTAAGTCTGGCTTTACTGCTGTTTTTTAAAAGATGACTTCATCTATATTTGGTGGTTTATACCTATAATTTCAGGATTTGGGAGGAGTAGACAAGAGAAATACTAAAGTTTGAGACTAGTCCAGCTTAAAAACAAACAAGCAAAAAACCAAGAAATGGAACCAGACAACAAAGAAAGTGACTTTAGCCAGGCATGATGTCACTCAGGAAGCCTTACCATGAGTTTGAGGCTAGCCTGGGTTACAGTGTGAAGTTCTTAGCAAAGAAAGAGTTTCAGTGGTTGTGGTGCTGATGTAGTCACAGTGCTTATGTGGTGGAGGCAGGAGGACCATGTGTTTAAAGCTAGCCTGAGCCTCATGGTGAGTTTGAGGCCAGAGTGACATGCACAGCAATATCTTGTCATATATGCGTGCCCCAGCACTTTGAAACTTAAAAGTGCTGCTAAAGTCTTTGTTGAAATAGATGGATTTACACAGTTTATTTATTTATTTTTTTCAGGTTTGTTTTGGAACAGTACAATGCACTCTCGTGGCTAACCTGTGACCCTGCAATCCAGGACAGACGCTCGTGTCTCCCAATTCATTTTGTGGTGCTGAATCAGTTATATAACTTTATCATGAATATGCTGTGATCTTCGTTTGATGGAATTGCGCAAGGAAAGAACAGGAAGAAAGGATATTTTGCTGCAGGATTAAGTTACAGTTCTCAGTGGAAGTCATTTGTGATGGGGTCTAATTCTTATTACTTCAACAAATATTGTTTTGACTTTGGGGGCGGGGCTATAACCCTATTTTTCATTGACTATACTGAGCTCTTTAGGATGATGACTGATTATTCAAAACGTATTATAACATTTTCGTAGCAAAAATTAACCTTTTTTTTTCCAGTCACAGTATTTGTGAAAAGTAATGAGCCATAGTACCCATTCATGTTAAAGAATATTAAAAGCATGGAGAGGAAACATGAGGAACAATGAATTTCAACATATGGCTTTAGAACATCAAGATGTTCTTGTATTGGATATAGTATCTAGTATTCAAAAATGCCTGCATCTCTTATTTATTGTAAGTTTTTAAATGTATAAATTGTCTTATATTTCTTAACCTCTTTTATAAAAATTTTCCTAGAAGGTTTATACTGCCTTCTTGCTTTAAAGCAATTGGTCTAAAATATATGTAATCGTCTTAATTAAAAAGTTGCAGTAGGGTTGCTTTTAGAGTATTATTTTTTTGTAAGGGGGTGGGTCGGACAGTAAATTTGTATTGTCTCAATGTACAGTTTAACAGGGATAGAGGGGAAATAATGTCCATACCATTGTGTGTGGAAGATTTACAGCTAAGCTGTAGTTGCAGAGTACATGTACAGTAATGAAGTTCACTGTGTTTATAAATTGAAAAGGTACCGGGTCTTACAGCATTTTATATATCACACCTTTGCAGAATAACATGATGGCAATATACATACGTGATATTGTTAGGTGGATTAACTTAGAATAAAATGAGAATTCTTCAGTTATATTTTGTACTATGGTTTAGGGCTATGACTAATATTTCAGGCCATTTCCAGTGAAAGAAACTTAGTTTTACAAAAAAAAAAAAAAAATTTGCTACTGAATGCTTAAACTAATTTTGGTGTTTAATGTTACATGCTTAAATTTTTTTCGGTTTTCACAGTGGCACATTTAGGCATGGGGATATTACTAATTATGAAATTTATCTACAGGATCTGTTATAAGGTTGAAATTTAGCCCAGCTCTAGGCATTTTACAAATTATTTTAAGAGCAGTCACTCTTGATTGCTTTACTCTTTTTTTTTTTTTTTTTTTTTTAAATTAAAGATTGGGAATGTGTGTGAGAGTATGCATATGTATGGGTGTGAAAGTGTGAGTGTGTGTGCAATCAAACTGTGGTGTAAATAGATCCTCAGTGAATTCTGGTATTCAGACTCTGTTCCACTAGTGAAAGAACCATTTTCTAAACTGTTCCCTTTGACTTTGTTATTTATTGAATTTTCTTGGTTTGGAGATGGCAGTCCCAAACACCAGAGTCTGTACTTTTCTATGACACAGCTCAAATTAAGGTAGGGCATATGCCAAGGAGGGTCTCACCTCCCTAAAGAAGGGACTTGAATTTTAGGGACTTTAATTCACCCCTTCCTTCAATACAACTCCCCCCTTCTTGTTTGCACATGCCAAGAAAACTGCTTTGACGCAGGCTTTACCCCTGAAGTAACCCTTCTACAGTGCTGCTCACAAGAGCCCAGTTAGTCTTCTGCCTGCACCGCTGACTTGAATTCACAGTCGACAAGTCTACCTATCTTTCTTGGAAGCAGTCTTTCAAAATTCCTACTTGTGTATTCATTCATTGTTGACAAGGACAAAATCAGTTGTATTTACAAAACTCAGTAATTCAGTATGTTTTTTTTAACTGAAACCTGTTTTGTAAATAGTATACATTTAATGTTACTTAGCAAACACCATTTTCTTACAGTATCTTCTTTAAATTGGGTATATGAAAACATTACCAATTCTTGTTTTTCTATAAAGAAACATAATTAGTAAGTAACAAGTTTTCAGATTATTCCTTCAACCTTAATAGAGCGATCTAAATTTTGAGCATATTTTGATATTAAATTTAAAGATCACATCTCTGTTTTTAAATTATGCTGACACCACCACAGATTATGTTGATATATTTTGTTCTGTATTTTCTTGGTGGGGGGAACTTAAGATTTGAAGTAAAATATGCTTATTTGGAATTTCTATTAAAAATTATCCTTGTTATTTTCGTAGCTCAATAGTGATTCAAGAAAATAAAAGACTATAATCCCAATTTAAAATCACTAACTTATAATAACCACACCTTGGTTTGGAAATAGATTTAACAAGAGTATTCCCTAGCAGTTTCTTTCATGTAGCCATAAGCAGGGACCCCGCACACAATTCTTCTTACCTGGCAATCAGGAACTATTCCCAAATATATAGGATTTATTTATAAGTTTTTTTCCTTCCCTTCACACATCAGTTCTTGCTCAAAAGAAATTACTAAATAGCCATTAGAAGAAGAAATGAAGCCTTTTGTGCAGGATGATAGATCTAACTAATATACTGTCACAGACAAGCATGGGTAATTGTTTATTTGAGTAGGTAAGCAAAATTGTACACTTTGTCCCATTGAGTTCCCAAACCTTAACTTCCTCATTTCAATGCTAATGCCTGTTTTGTGTGCAGTTATCCATTATGAAGCAGGTGAAAGTTCAGTATTTTAGCATTTTTATTAAGATTAGTTATATAATGTCTGCTTCCAGCCAGTCTGAAACATCTAGCCATACCTTTCTTATGCAAGCCATTCAGTTATCAGGACTGTGAATTAACACTGTATGAATACATTTCTGTACACCTTATTGTTTGGCCAGAAGGCCACCAAGTGTACTTATATGTAATCTTTAAATTTTAAAATAGCTTGTAATTTTTAAATATTTCTAAACTTTTCTTAACCACTAAAATTAAGCTCTTACTACTTAGTCGACTCTCCTCAGCTGTCTTCGTCCTCAATTGTCAGTATGGCACAGATTACTGTATTCAAATATTCTCTTTCGTCTTCATATTTACCTTCTGAGGTAATTTTTTTTAACTTAATGTGTTACTACAAAGATTTGCAGATCTTTAATCAAGCACTATGTTATTACTGTAATATCAAAATATTATGTCACATTATTTCAAATGTTCAGATTGAATAGGTTAAAAGAAAGTCTTTAAATGCTATTGCATCATAGAATCTGCTCCTACCCACTGTGGCATTGCGTATTAGTCTATTGAGACATTCAATGTTGCTTGACTGACATTTTGGTGTGGGTTTCCTCTTAATGTTTTAGTTTAATTAAAATTAAGAAAAATGTGTTTAACAAATATTTTTATTTTGTCCCACACTCAAATCAGCGGGAAAAATCTTACCCTTTGGTATTTCTTAGTGTATTAATGGGCCCAGAACTGTGGTTTAAATTTTTATATATGTATTCACTCATTCTCTCTTTGGCTCTCTCTTTCTCTCTTTTGTGGAGTATAAATTTCAAAACTGGATTTGGGACCTAAAATACTCCTCAGGTTGAGATACTCTTGAAGTTTTAAAATAGCTTTAGTTTTTAAAGTAAACTGGATTTGTGGACCTTAAAGTTACTGAGTTTAAACTAGAAATTGTAACATCATTACTGGACATGTCAGCATCAACCCTCTCAGAATAGCTTGGTCACTTTATGAAGGGGAGTTTTTAAGTTGTTGTTTAGCAGTGACATTTAATATGGTCCAATTGCTTTTCTTTTTAACGTGACAAAAATTTTAAAAAAGAATAAGGAACAAACACTATTGCTGCCGAATGCCATAACACTGAGTTGTACAAATTGTGATTGAGGAAATGAAAAAGTTTATACTTTTTAAAAAAAAAAAAAAAAAAAGAAAAAACAAAACTTCAAATGGAATAAATTATTCATGAAGCCTTCATTGTGGTGTCTCATTCTGTTGAAAATATTTCTATCTTAAAATGTTTCCATAATGAGGAGAAATTACTATTTTTGTGTCACTTAGGTAGAGAAGGGGCTCACCTAGACACTGACTAGGCTGTTTGGGGTGGGCAGGTGTGAGGCAGGGTATTGCTGTGTAGAACAGGTTGGTCTTGAACTCATAGACATGTCCTTGCTTGTGCTTTCCAAGTGCTGGGATTAAAGGAGTTTTCTTGGTTTTTTTTTGAAGAGAATGTTAATTCTTCAGATGTCCAGTATTTATGATAAACGTGTGCGTGTACACATAGCAGCTCCTTTTTATTAATTAATTTGGTGTTAACTATTTAGCCAAAACAGTTATATTGAAACAGTCATACTTAGAGCTGTCCTCTGTGTGTGTGTGTGTGTGTGTGTGTGTGTGTGTGTGTGTGAGAGAGAGAGAGAGAGAGAGAGATCACGTTTGAGACATGAAAAACATTAAATATTAAAATATGAATAATGTATCAAAAATACCTGTGTCTGATTCCTGCAAGCAGTGGTATAAAGTGCCTTGTTCAGATTTAAGCTAAAGAGATTACTCAAAATTATTGTGGTCACTTAAACTGTTTCTGCCAACAATTTCAAAAACTTCTATAAATGAAGGTGTATGGCATTGAAACGTTGTACCTCAAATTATTCCATTTCATAGTTTTCCTCTGAATCATTTCTACCTTGTTAGTAGTATTATATATGAGCCATACAAATTAAGCAATTTTATAAGGGAAGTATACTCATTGTTTGGACAATTGCACACATGTTTTCTATTCTGGTTTACAGTACTCTAATCCAGTGTTTGGAGACTACTGTAAATTATACCTCATTGGTAGAGCACTTGCTTAGGGTATGCAAGACCCTTGCCTAATCCCCAGCACTGCAAACAGTGTCCCAGAGTAACTACTGGGCAGTTTGCCTAAGGAAATGCTGGTTTTCTTTCATTTACTATATGCTTAAGGTATTGATACTTACTAGTAATTCTAGTTGTTTAGCGATGCCTTTGTTGTTCACCCCTAGCAAACAGTTTCTATATTGGACCTGAGTGATTCATGATTCTGTTATAAGCCATGACTGAAATTGAAGAATGGTAGTTGGTTCCTTTTTTGAAACTTTTCTTTTGAAAATTTTCCTGTCATAGTTCTCCATGTGAGTTCCTTTGAAGGAATGAATACAGAAAGTTAAAAGTGTGGGGAAGATGGTGAACATTTTCAAGGAGCAGATAATTTACTTGTGGAAGTTGTCTAGGCCCTTGATATCAGTAGCACACTGTTTATATATTTATAAATGTATTTGTTAGATTGTTGAGGTAAACTGAAATAATTTTTCTATTTGGAGTATTAATACATTTATTTGTCTTTAATTTGTTACAGATTTTTAGATTGGGTCTCATGTAGCCCAGTCTGGCCTTGAACTTGCTATGTATCCAGGGGAGGTCCTGAACTCCTGACCCTCCTCCCTTCCTCCCAAATACTGGGACTGTAGACATAGTTTAACAGGCTAGGCTTGCTGGGTGATGGTGGTGCACAACTTTAATCCCAGCACTCTAGAGGCAGAGGCAAGCAAACCTCTGTGAGTTCAAGGCCAGCCTGGTCTACAGAGCTAGTTCCAGGACAGCTAGGGCTACACAGAGAAACTTTGTCTTGAAAAGTCCCCCCCCTCCAAAAAAAAAAAAGATACTGAAAAGTTTGGTGTGGGTGTGGGTGTGTGTTTTAAGACAAGGCTTCTCTGTGTGACCCTGACTGTCCTAGAACTCACTCTGTTGATCAGGCTGTCCTCGAACTCACAAAGATCCGCTTGCCTCTGCTTCCTGAGTGCTGGGAGTAAAGGCATGCACCACCACTACCTGGCTTTTTTGTTTTTAACAACGTAAGAAAATTTTGTTTTTAGCTCATGGTGAAAGTTTTTTTATTATTATTATTATTATTATTATTATTATTATTATTATTATTATTTTAAGACTGTCTCAAATGTGTGTATTACTCAGGTACTATTTTATTATTCTTGTAGTGTTCAGTGTGTTCCTGTGTATAATGTAGGATGGTGCCAATCCTGGACCAAAAATTAAAAAACTCTTGCCTATAGGTATAAACAGAAATGAGGTATAAGAATAAAGGAAATGGATTTATTGTTATGTGTATATGGGTGTATTCAGGCTAATACATGTGTGTGGAGTTCATAGCACTTCTTTGCTTGTTGTATCTAAGGTGCTGTCTGTCCAGTTTTGTTGGAGGCACATTCTCTCTCTCTCTCTGAGCGGGTGCTCACAGCAAGCCTGCGATTCTTCTGTCTGCCTCTGCCTCCTCAGTGCTGGTACATTGTTCACCATTACATTTGGCTTTTTATCATGAGCTCTGGAGTCCAACTCAGGTCTTCATGCTTGTATGGCAAGAACTTTCCTGACTGAGCTATCTCCCCAGCCCAGAAGATGTTTTTTAGTGTTCTTTGGTTTTCTTTCCAAGAATGGCCCAAGAGAACTGTATTAAAGAATGACCTGTTATATAGGTAGAAACCGAAGACCTCCTTATTTTACTCCTACCTACTATACAGAAGGGGGAAAAAAGTAATTTAAACAGCTCTCAAAGCATGTAGTGTTTATAAACTTGTGTTCAGAATGCCCAGGTATAGTATAGGCCTTGGCTCTTTTAATTCTTTTTGTTCTGAGAAAGTCTTTATAACATGAATTATCCACAAAAATCCATCTGGTTCTCATGTTTTTTTTTTTTTTTTTGTCACAGAATAAGACTACCATCTGTCTGGTTGGATAGACCATAAAAATCTCTTCCTTGTAGCCAATTACTAGTTGTTTACAAGGGCATGGTGATGCAGGTCTGTAATCCCAGCACACAGGAAGTGAAGGCAAGAGGATGGCAAGTTGAGTCCAGTCTGGGCTATACATATAGCAAGACTGTCTAAAAAAAAAAAAAAAAAAAAGCAAAAATAATAGCTGGGGATTGTGAATACTTAGGAAGCTAAGCAGGACATTGGGTTTGAAGCTAGCTGAGCTAAATGGCAAGATCTTCTCTGGAAAACTAAATCCCAAATAATAGGAACGATAATGGTGGTAATTGTTGGCCTTTGTTTTGCTTATCAATTGTTTATGTCTGTTGGCCTGCCTTTAGTCTAAATTACCCCTTTCCAATGTCATATCAAGTATTAAGTTACTTTATCTGGGTTCACCACTAAAATCCACTTATTTGAAACATAGTCTCAATCTCTTGTTATAACCCATGCTGACCTTGAGAACGCCATATCCTTTCCTCAGCCTAGTAAGTGGTAACGTTACAAGCATGCATTATATAACTAGACTGCGACATACGCTTTTGGTTCTTCAAGACAGGGTTTCTCTGTGTAGCCTTGGCTGTCCTCGAACTTGCTCTGTAGACCAAGCTGGCCTCGAACTCACAGAGATCCACCTGGCTCTGCCTCCAGAGTGCTGGGATTAAAGGCTTGCACTACACTCTGAACTCGGTCCTTCTGCTCTTGGAATGGTGTTGGTGACCAAAAACCCTTTATTGACATCTTGCTGTGAGGAAGAACACCAATACCAAGTTCTGTTTGTTTCTGTAATCTCAAAAAGAATTCTAGGTGTTCCCTCCCAGCTGTTTTAAGCATCTGAGTTCATTTCCACATACACCGTAGATCAAGTTCCCTTGAAATACACTCTTGTGCATTCTCTACACTGCTTTCCAGTTTGTACTTATTATGATTATTTGTCTCCACCAAAAACCTCCACCAGGGCAAGAAATTGGGTTTATTTTCTTAACCATTGTTATGGTCGGAACCCAGCACACTTAACATTGTAGTTAGGCATTTAACTATTCTTGAGTACTTTGAACCTTTTGTGATAAATCCAAGACTTACTGAAAATGTGAGTTTTTCCTGTAAATGAAGTTATATTATAGTTATTCGGAATTCTTATTTTGAAAGTTAAAAACTTGTAAGAAATAGATGTTAAAGGTGTTAGAAAGGATTTTTAGATAGTTCCTAGTAAACATGGAAGGACAAAAAAATGTAGTACCCAGCTTTTCCTCCCTTATTCCTTCACCCACTTCGGCAAAAAGGTCAGCATGAAGGATTATAGGTTCTAAAATGTAAAACCACACAATGGAAGTCAAACTTGACACAGCTGATGATTTACTTGAATCACTTCCTGAGTGGTCGGCATTACAGGATCCAGGAAATCTGTGGAAAACTGCAAAGTAACCAGAGTGGAAACTGGTGCTTTCCTTGGTTTAAGATTTTACATAGTAGGTAACTAGTAGCAAATGAACTGTTTGAGATCATTGATTGAGAGACAGCTTATGGAAATGGACATGCAAACAGAAGGGTGGGGATTTTTGTTGTTTTTGAGACGCTCTTGCTCCAGAGCCCCAGCTGGCATTGAACTCTGTCCTCCAGACTCTGTTTCCTGAGTGCTAAGATTACCATCCCCCATTGAGAAAACTGTCGTCTTAAGATCCTGGTATTTCTGGAACTTGATTAGTAGTTCCCAACAGTACTGACCCTTCTTTAGTTTGGCCATTAATTTCTTGAAGCTCACTTATGCAGAAAAGCATCTGCTACATCAGAAACAGATGTGGAAGTGTTTGTTTGTTTAGTCATCCAGGGGTAGAGAGAGAAAGCAAATCAGTCAAAAGAATGCTTGCTTACTTTTGGAAATGTAAATGGAAAGTCTTCTGACTTAAACAGTGGTTCACCTAATCGAAGCCATCAGTAACTATGACAACCTTTGTGTACCAGTAAGGAAAAAATGTTATCAAGTAAACCATCACTACTGATTATAAAGCAGCCCAATTCAGGGATGTTAACATTTGAAGAAAATGGAATCAAAGTTGATGGAATACCTGTGGTTGGACATGGCAGTGGGCTCTGTACGACAGTAGTCACTGAAAGGTTATTTCTTCGAACTTGGGAGATTGTCCTGTGATAATTAAAAGTGTAATTTAGAGGCAGCTAGACCTAGGCTACTTTGAAGGCTTATTTAATATTTGTGAGGACAGTCTGTCTAAACATCTGAGCTATGAGGTGTTTTACAAACTGA
>CABHPP010128555.1:0-71201 GCA_902168425.1 Peromyscus attwateri | reverse complement strand
TCTGCTTTTCATAATAACCATGCTTTACCTATTTATAGATTACAAAAACAATCCATGAAAAATGCTTTATTTGTTCACATACATTGTAATTTTTTATTGCCAAGGCACATCCTTAGGTTACATTCTGGCTCTATCTCTAAGTTTCTCTCATCCCCATTTCCCTCCTGCTGAGGGCTGGTTATTCAAGAGACTAGACTGAAACAATTGTCCCAATAAATCAAAATCAAAAGTCTCTAACATCTGATTATCAATATTCTACAGTTTATAGTAATTTGTTTCTAATCAGGGTTAACACTGGCCATGGAAGATGGAAGCACCAAGACAGACGCTTTGAAATGTTTGTGGTTTAATCCCACTCTCTTTCATGGCTCATGATAATTAGGCTTAGTTAACTGTCAGATTGTTGATTGACTTCATTTCTTCTTAGCTTGAAGAATCTAAAATAGTCTGGTGGTACTCATAGCCTTAGGTTTAATGGGACTCTAATTGTGTCTGTCTACTCCCATGGCAACCAGAAATTCTAGTTCAATATAAATAGACTAAAATATTGGAAGCAAACTTCCAAGCTGGTCACTGAGTTAGGTCCTTTCTTGTTCACTCCCTTCACTCCAGTCCATGGCTCTCAAATTGTAACAATCTGAGTGAGAGGTTCATTCTACTGCAAATTCACAGATCACTGCCACAAAAATGTCACCTGAGTTGTGACTATTTGTATATTTTATGATTCTGGAAAAACCTAGTTGCTATGATACATGGTAGAAATATAAGTCACATGATGATGTAGGTATTGTCACATTTCTTTTGTTTTACACTCCTATCACCATAAGTAGAGTATTCTAGAACTCAAGGGATCTCTGGAAGTCTCCAGACATTCTATCACATTAATTTACCATTCTTAGGAGAACAGATCATTGTAATGAATTTCTCCTCCCAAAGTAGAGATGATAAAACTTACCAACTAACCATAAGTGTATCTTCTAGATACATAGTACCATGTAGGGCTCCAACAGTATGAGCATTCTGGAGTGGCACCAGCTATTTCTGCTGTAGTAACAAGAAACTTGAGATACTAGACCATGTAGCTGAAAGTTTTCCTGTGTCCCACCTGGTCCACAGCTACTCAGACCCAAGTAAACACACAGAGCCTTATATTAACTAAAACTGCTTGGCCATTAGCTCAGGGTTACTCTTATTAGCTCTCACACTTATACTCAGCCCATTTATGTTAATCTATATGTTGCCACATGTTCCATGGCTTTACTTGTGTGCCATTACATGCTGCTCCCTGGATGACAGGCTGGCGTCTCCTGACTCAGTCTTCCTCTTCCCAGAATTCACCTTGTCTGCTTATCCCACATATACTTCCTCCCTAGCTACTGGCCAATCAGAGTTTTATTAAACCAGTTTATAAAAGCATTATCCCACAGCAAGACCATGCCTATCTTCTTGTCATCAAGGACACTATGTTAGCAAGCCAAGAAGTGAAAACACTAAGAGAATCAAAGCCAAGGTGATGTATTTGTTTACATGTTCTTTGTAATGAATAATTTTGGTAAAATGATAATTTGAACACTATGTATTTCTCTAAGGACCATTGCACTTATTTCCTGTACATTACTTCTAAACTTCTAAACTTGTAACCTCTTAGACCCTGAATAACTAGTGAGTTAAGTTATTGTAATTTGTATATATCTTTTTTAGACCATTGTTATACTTTCATTGTGTTGAATAAAATGGTTGTAATGCTCAACTTTCTGTTACCCCTCATCCACTGTTAGCTAAGAGTTCCTTGCTTCAATACCAAGCTTGTACAATGTCAAAGGATAGTACCTTCATGGTTTAGAAGGAAGTCCTTCTGGTGCAGAATCACATGTGTTTTTAATAAGTATTAAAAGCTAGAGACTTCAAGTAATTTTGGGGGAATAATGGTAGAACACCAATTATCTTTGCTTAGGTGGATGAAAATTACTTATCCTAAATGTCTCCAATTTCTTTCTTGTGGAATATAATTTGTGTATAGACTTGACTGAATTATATGGTGTCAAGTAATCGGTTAGATATTATTGTGTTATTCTGGATGAAAATAATATTTGAATTATTAAACATTAAAGTAAGTTTTTTTCATGATATGTGTGTCCCTTATCCAATCTCTTAAAGGCCTGAGTAAAACCAAAGGGAGTTTTATTAGACTCTGTTCCTTCTGCGTAATCTTCCACTGCATGCACAGTGGAAGCTGTATCTATTTGTTTGCCTGCTTCTCATACCTTTATATTCTCATTGAATAACATCACTGACTGGTGGAGAGTCTCAGGTTAGAGATGGAAGATCACAAGATTTCAACAACATAGAGGATCAGATTATTTACAATCAATTATAAGTTTTCATCTATCTATCTATCTATCTATCTATCTATCTATCTATCTATCTATCATCTATTTATCTATATCTATCTATATTTATCATCTATCTATCATTTATCTATCTATCTATCTATCTATCTATCTATCTATCTATCTATCTATCTATCTTATTTTTAAACAAAGGGTTTTGTTTTTGTTTTTGTTTTTTTTTGAGACAGGGTTTCTGTGTGTAGCTTTGCGCCTTTCCTGGAACTCACTCTGTAGGCTTGGCTGGCCTTGAACCCACAGAGATCTGCCTGCCTCTGCCCCCCAAGTGCTAGGATTAAAGGCATGCACCACCACCGCCTGGCCTATCTGTATGTCTATCTATCCATCCGTCTATCATCTATCTATCTATCTATCTATCTATCTATCTATCTATCTATCTATCATCTATCTATCTATTTATCTGTACATCTAACTATCTATTTACTATCTATTATCAAAAATCAATCAACCTTCTTTGCTGTTATCTATCTGCCATTTATCATATATTTGTACCTTATTTATCTATCACCTATCTGTTGTCTACCATCTATCTTTTCATCAATTTATCATCCATTTACTATATATCTAACATCTATCTACCTTTCTATCTATCCATCATTTACCATATACCTATCTTTTACATATATATCATTTATATATTTCTTTTCTACCATCTATCTGCTATCTATTTATCCATGCATCCATCAATCCAGAGACTTGTTTCTTTAAAGAGCATTAGCTAATATATTTGATCTTGGTCAAGTTGTGTATTTTACATCAAGCATGTATACCTCAGCTTTACTCTTGCCTGTCTATCATCACTGTATTCAAAATTTACTGATTATGGTTGTATTGACTTTTTCAGTCTTAAAAACTATTGGCCCTTGATTTTCCTATTTTCATACAATTTAACATATTTTCATCTGGTTGTATTTTTCACTAACTACTACACAGATACATTTGTTGCAAAAATATAATCTTGAGAAATGATTATATATTTTTTGTTTGTGTCTTATATGTTTATATTAATAGCTGCTACAAGGTACTTGCTGAATCACTGAGAGTTGAGGAGTGTACATTTCTATTCCTTACACCAACAGTGAAAGTGATTGGTACAGAGTAGGTATTCAAAAACTGAACATAGTTGGTTAACATTCCTGAAGTATATTTTCCTTCCTCTTAAGACTTCTCTTATCCTCATAAAACAAGTCCAAAATTGTTTATCTTGACATTCTACCATTGTTCAATAAAAGTCAATATACAAAATATTAAAGTTGGTGGAAAACTTCATGTGCTATTGATTGGTAGTGCAATTGAATAAACACAGAGATATGGAATGTGTAATGACATGGCAAAAAGATTTAGAGTGGAAGAGTTGGAACAGCTCAGGTCCATTCTGATGTTATTGCTATCTGTTACCTCATGACCACAAAGTCCAATACTAATAGAACATTGTGTTTATACAGGATTAGAGCCATTTTTTCAAACAATATTTTAAAGTTAGACACCAAATCCTTAACTACCTACAACTTCTATGCATTTATATCCCAACTGAACTCAAGCATTCTTTGTCTGTCTAGAGGGTTTCCCATAGGCTATCACATTATTTAGAGAGATTATAGACTTTTTTGATGTGTTTTATAAAAGTACGACCTGAAGGCAAACTCAAACTCTAAAACCACAGAAAGAACATAATAAGAATTTTACTTAAAATTAGACTAAAAGGAGAGTACCTACAATAAACACTTTGACAACATTAACTGCTGTTGGATATTGAAAACAGGAGAAAATAACACTTCACATAAAATAATCAAATGTGTATATCTGTATGACATACTGAAGTTGAACAGTTGCTACTATCCCTGAATCAGACCTGATTTTGCTTTTAGTTTTTAAGAGCAATTTTCAAGTATCTCAGCCTGGCATCCCTCTGGAGAATGAACATAAGCTTCCTGTATGTTTGAAAACACTCCAGCCATTGTGCTACATCCACAGCCCCTCATATGTGTTGATAATTAATACCACTAGACCTGAGGAGCTCTTCTACATCTAGTCAACACCATTTTTCACCCATTTTCTTACATTTCATATTTTATTTTACATCTTTGTTTTTCTTATCTCCTTGTTACTAGTTCTTATCTCCATACTTCTTTCTCCTTCTAGTTTTTTTGAGAACTTTGTATAGTGTGTATAGTTTTGTTCATATCCATCTCTCCTCTCTGAAAGCTTCTTCCAGTTCCATTCCAATCTTCCTACCTATCCAGATTTGTATTCTTTCTTTTATTTTTGAAATTATAAAATAACTACAATATTTCTCCCTTCCATTTACTCCTCCTAACCCTCCCAGAAGCCTTCCATGTTGTTTTTCAAATTCTTGGTATCTTTTTTTATTAACTGCTATTACATGCATATAAATTATATATATGCACATATACACACCTGTATCTATACACACACACACACATAAAATAATCAGTATGTATAATGTTACTTGTATGTATATTTTATGGCTGACTATGTGATATTGTGGAAGTAATTGGTATTCTCTTCTCAAATGAGGACTATTTCTCTATCTTTCAGTGTTCCTTAGATTTCTGTAGTTCTCGATGTAAGGTTGAGGCCTCATAGGTTTTCACCATACATTATAGCATGTCTATTTGTCAACCTTGTTCAGCTTATATTTGGGAAATCCTGTTGGTGAGACTTTATGGGTTTAGCTTCTAACATTACTAGGAAATACAATTGTATAGCAAACTCCCTGATCTTTTGCCTCTTAGGATTTTTCTGTCCCCTTGTGTACAATGTTGCCTGAGCCTTATGTGTGTGGGAATAGGAGTGTATTGTAGACTCGACTCTCCCTCTCCCTCTCCCTCCCCCCCCATCCTATCAAGTCTAAGTTCTACTGTCTGTGTGTTCTTTGCTGTGTGGCCTTCCACTGGAATATGATCATCCTATCAGGGGCTACACTGTTAAAGACAACTGATCTGCCCTCTCCTAGAGGCTACCAATTGCTTATAGCTTCTCAGCTTAGCATTCTTCTTTTCAGCAGAAACCATTTCCTGTGATGTCCCTTTTCTCACATGTCTAGAAAAATTCTTGATGAATATTATCTTTAATGATACTCAAATCACTCTGTGGTATTGACTGCCCACTCATATACACACACATTAAATTCCCATTAAAAGTTGCACAATCATGCACACATATATATTCTCAATATGAACACACACACACACACACATATATATATACATGTATATATACATACATATATATGTATATGTATGCAAACAGGCACATGGAAGATCAATATTAAGCAATTTAGCTAATGTGACATACATTTTAACACCAATCAGAATGAAGCATTCAGATTCCTGCATTTTTCTCAATGGATAATGCATAAATATTATTGTAAATATTTCATTGATTAGGGTAGAAAACAATCCTCAAAATGTTAAATCAATTCTTTATCCATGGTTTATGCATCTTTACTTTGGAAATGCAATTTCTAATCAGATGTGCAATCCTTTCAGTAGATGTTTCCATTGCAGAATGTTTTATATTGTTAGGGTTAAAACAGGAGAACAGCATATTATTGAATTTGCTGTTTTATAGTACAGAAAATGTGTAATCAAATTTTAAATATGTATTTTGAGTATAATACTATATCTCTACAAGCTGGTGAGCAGTACCACGAGAATTTTAATAAAAATATAGATCATTCTCACTTCCACTCATGATCCAGTTCTGATCTCTCCAAAAGAACCTCCATTTTTTTTTTTTTTTGTAGACAGGATTTCTTTTCAGAGCCCTGGCTATCATGGAATGCATTTTATAAACCAGACTGGCCTCGAACTCAGAGGTCTGCCTGCCTCTGCCTTCCGAATGCTGAGACTAAAGAAATACACCCCCACACCTGGCTTAAACAAGCACTCTTGCTTCTTCAGGTTAGTTCTACAGAACTTCTCATTTTAATACTATTTTAGTTTTATTATTAAGTTTCCCATATAACTATGGTATGACAGCATAAACATACATAAGTTATAATGTGTACATATTGGGGACACCTTTTAGTGGGAATTTAACATTTAAAAGTAAAACTTAAAGATGATTGTGATTTAGACTACAAATGTCATTTCCTAATTACAGCTGCCCACCAGGTGTTCATCCAGGAGACTTTCAGGAGTTGAAAGAAAATTCAGTTCTTCAAAATAGGCCCTATGTTAAAAATCACATTTGCTGGCAAGTATGGCCCAAAGGGACCCAGCAAAGTGGTCTATCTCTCTTTGTTTAGAATTTCACACAATTTATCTGGTATTTTTTATGGAATATAAACAGCATGAATGTGAAACATACACCTAAGTTTGCAATGAAATCTGTAGCAAATAATCTTGCTTTAACACCAAACGAGCTTTGATACTAAATGACACCCACAGGCTTTCTTTTATCCTTAATAAAGTCTCTTTCACAAACTCAGAGCAGTGGGGGTTAGCATTATGAATGGAATTTGGCAGAAACAATGCAGCCACAGGGGAGTAAGCAATTACTAATAGCCTAAATACTCATAAATTTATTTCTTATACATATGATGCCTGCAGCAATTTTTCCCCAAGCCTATTGAACTAGAATCACTGTATCATGTGGAAGTTTCTGCAATTCAATTTTTTACTCAAAGACTTGTGTTGAAGAAGCATCATTCTTGTGAAAGTACACTAATTCCTTCAATAAAAAAATGCTAAAGAATATTCACATGTTTTAGTACTTCCTCCTTCCTCCAAATTAAATTGTGCTTGTTTATACTTAAGATTTCTTTAAAAGCACACTAAAGCTGAGTCATCCATTTGGTCAATGCATACTAAATCTGTTTCTGGTAAGTTATTTGTGGGTATTGATAAAGTAATAGAAAAATTTATATTGAAGAGACAGAAGACTCAGAATAACCTACTTAATGCTGGAGTTGTGGAGCAAAATGTTGGAGGACTATAACATCCAAAGTCAAAATTCCCTAGAAAGTTATAGGAATCGAGATAGTGTGGCGTTGATTGGGTAAGGGAGGGGAACAAATATCAATGGAACCAGATAGGAGAGACCAGGAGTGCATTCACAGAGATGTGGAAAATTGATGCTTAGCGAAGGAACAAAGACAACATAAAATACCAATGAAAGCTATATCAACTAATGGTACAGGAGTAAATGAACATCCATCTGCAAAAAAAAAAAAAAAAAATGGATCATAGGCCTAAATGTGAAATGCAAATCTATTAAAGTTAATATAAAGAAACACGAAAAGACAAAATATGAAAGCCATAACTAATAATACCACTAAGATATGAAATACCTGCATAATTATTTGGAAATAAAAAAAATTGCTCTCAAGCCATCACATAGCACAAAGGAAAGTCAAAAAATCAAAACAAATCTAGGCTGTGGTGGTGCACATCTTTAATCCCAGAACTTGGAAGGCAGAGGCAAGTAGATCTCTGTGAATCTGAGGCCATCCTGGTCTACAGAGCAAGTTTCAGGACAGAGAATTTATTAGAATGACTTATAGGCCATGGCCCATCTAGTCCAACAATGGCTGCCAGTAAGTGGAAGTTTCAAGAACCCAGTAATTGTTCAGTTCACAAGACTGGATGTCTCAGCTGGTCTACAGTATATGCCAGAATCTTGAAGAAGCAGGTTCTAAATGCCAGTGAAGGATTGAAGTTGTAGTGAAGGCAAGAGCAAACCAGAAAAAAAAAGAAAGAAAGAAAGGAAGCTTTCTTCTTCTGTGTCCTTTATTTAGACCACCAGCAGAAGGTGGATCTTTTTACCTCAAAAGATCTAGGTGAAGCATTTATCTTCCCACCTCAAATATTTGGATTAGTAGTTAGTCTTTCCACTTTAAGTAACTAAATAAGGAAAAAAAAATTCCTCACAGGTATGCACCATTTCGGGTTTTAGTTAATTCCAGGTGTTGTCACATTGACAACCAAAAATAAAGATCCTGCCAGACTTCACTCATTCAAATTTAGCAGTTTATACCTGAACCTAGGTGTATGTGACTGACCTCACTATCGGTTTCATACTCTCTCTCTCTTCCTCCCCTCACCTATAAATATATTTCCAGCTTTAGAACATAATCATCTAAATCTTCAGCATGTGTAGCATATTGCAATTGCAGCACTTCACAAGAGGGACACTCTCAGTCAACAAATGGCACTAAGTCTATAGTATTTCATTTATGCAGTGCTCTGGGTTTTAAAGCATAATACTGGGAGCCTAAAGGTTTATGATGCTAAGAATATAGCAGTAGTTTGCATTAGGAGCATTCTCAATGTTTTAATGGTTGTATGCATATGCTTATCTACCCATCTGTTTAATTTAGTATTCATTTAGCATCTGATGTAAGGGTATTGAACATGTTCGATCTAGAATGAACTCACTGATAAGTTGATTCATTTAGTTCTTGTCCTTGTGAAATGGAGGGATTCCTAGATGGGCAGTAATTATACTAGTTTACAAATAGCTTATCTTCTGCATTGTTACAAGAACTAAATAAATATAAAACTAGTGGTTATGGATAACAATACAGGCTTGGAATTTAATATTGTTAACCACAAAACATCACTGCTACTAATGGTATTAAATGTAATTTCTAATCTTAGTTTTCCCTCCTGTAATCTGGTCACTGCAGTTAACAAAAATCCATCATTCAAATGGTCAGCACATTAGCCCCGTGTTTATTCAATTTACTGTATCAAAAAAAAGTGTTAGATGTAATCCCATTAACATATTAGGGCTTTGATTTATGTGCATTTCAGGATACACCTAGAACATAGTTGACTATACCAATGTCTTGAAATGTTCCCTAAAGTTTCTTTTAGTAGTTTCATAGCTGCAAACTTTACTTTCAAATATGTGGTCAATTTTTTTGTACAATTTCATAAGTGTGTGTGTAGGAAAAGGAAGGAGTATAGATTTGATCAGTGCACACTATATACATGTATAAATAGCATACTGAATTCCACTTATGGGGATGTTAACATAGATTAACAAAGTAAATTTGAAAAATAGAATTTTGATGATTTATGGAACAGAATGTTTAAAAATTATTATTTCAAATAACATTCAACAAAAATAATGTGGAAAAACATGGTATCTCATCATTTTCTCTGAATCATGAGAGATATGTATGTATTTGTAGTGTTCACAGATGTCTTCCAAGCACAAAGATAAGGATTCAGATCATTACAGACACTAAAACAGGAAATGGGAATAAATAAATTAATAAAGGGTATGCATCTGTTGGATTTAAAATTGAACTATCATATGAAACAGAGAAAAACAAATATATCTAAGTATAGCCAATATGAAAAGCTACATGAAGAGGGAGGCATTAATCTAGACTAGTAAGCGAAAGGGATGTGCCTTTGAGCTGGTATTCTTCCTCTTCTATCCCTAATATTATCAGTTTTGGCCTTTTCATGGTTTCCAGATTTCCTGTACATTTTGTATCATGACTTTTTTGGCTTTAGTATTTTCTTTGACTGATGAATCTATTTCCTCTATTGTATCCTCCATGCTAGAGATTCTTTCTTCCATCTATTGTATTCTGTTGGTTATGTTTGTATTTGTACTTTTTGTTCATTTACTCAGATTTTCCATTTCCTGCACTCCTTCTGTTTGTGTCTTAATTGCTTCTATTTCAATTTTCAGTTCTTCAACTATTTTCTTCACCTGTTTGATTGGTTTATTTTCTTTCTTTTAGGGATTTGTTGATTTTTTCCAATTTTTTGTTAGTCTTTTCCTCAATTTCTTTAAAGGAATTTTTCATTTCCTCTTTAAAACATTCTATTATCTTCATGAAGTTATTTTTACGGTCTTTTTTTCTGCTTCTTCTACATTGTGATGTTCAGGTCTTACTGTTGTAGAACAACGAGGTTTTGGTGGTGCCATATTGCTCTTTTGTTGTTCTATGTATTCTTACACTGGCATCTACCCATCTCTTCCCCCAATTGGTGCGAATGCAAATTAATTTTTAAGGGATTAGATACTAGTGATAGTGAGTGGAATATGTTCTAAATATTTTGGGTAAGACATGGGCCTACTTAATAAAAAATAGAAGCGAGACAATTTTGTGTGACATTTTCACAATTCTTTTAAGAGTAAATAGATGTATAAGTGACAAAGTACAAATTGCATAGTTTCAATGACTTCACATCAAGTCAGTGTTTGTTTGAATTTAGAAAATGTCACTGAACAATATAAAATCAAACATTAAAATTAATGTTAATAATTTAACACACTTTTCTTAGGAAAAACTTATTAAATGAGGGGCAGGAATATGATCTAATTGATAGAGTACCATACCTGCCTTTCTGGAGTGCTAAGTTTAATCCCCAGCACCACCTCTCAAAAGTATGGAAAAAAAGCATTACATGCCAAATATAAAAGTTTAAGAAATCCAGAGAGAAATTGCCCAAGAAAGAAGGCCTGGAATATTATTGCCTACAGCTATATGTGTTTCCTTACCTCATTTTTTTAAAGTCAATAACCTCATCATTTCCCTTTCATTTGATCCCAATTTGTATAAATTATTCTAGTAATAGAATATAATAAGCCAAATGTTCATAACAACAGTTATCAGAAGTGAGCTGTATAAATGCCGTGCTTCTAGATCAGCCAGGAAAGGTTGGATCTGGAGAAGGGCAGGGCTCTGAGTCTTCTGAAGTCATAGACTTTTCATTGCTGCTTAGGGGTTTAATGCTAGGAATTAAATTTCAATACCAGATGTCAGCAAGAGTTTATTTTTCTCAATCTGAGACAAATCTCTCAATGTCTTTTGAAGTGAGTATAAAGGACGTCACTGGAATGCTCTGCCATCTGTCTCTTTGTTATCTGTTTATTAGACATTTAATGATGGAAGAGAGAGAGAAAGACAGAGTGAGAGGGGAAAGCGAATGGAGAGAAAGGAGAAAGAGAAAGAAGCAATTGTAAGAGTGAAACCCTGTATGGGTAAAGAGTTCAAAAATTTATCACCTCTGAGTTACTATCTCTGAGACTCTCCCCTAGAGAGCAGGAATCACCCTCTTATGCCCACTGTGGGACCCAGCAGAAAGAACTTCAGTGTCCTTCTGTGCTCAAATGAACCATGTAACTGTACCCTAGCATTGAGTACATGACATTTGGACTAGGGACAAAATCAAAAAACAAAACCCAAAAAGAAATATAATTCCATATCTTTTTAATGTACTATTGAAGTCATAGGATAGCTATTGCTATGTGTGTTTTAGATTAAGCCATGTTTCTGAACCTTTTATCTTCTGAGGTTTGTTTCCTGTTCTAAGAAAATAATTTTGTCCCTTCTAGAATTGAAAAACTAGTAAATTGCCCTTGTACTTATCTAGTGCCTTTCAGAATAATTTCTTTTCTGCTTAAGAATTATAGGTTTTTTTTTTCTTTTAACTGGGGTTTATTATTATTTTAACAGAGAGAACAGAATCTCAGCATTACTTTTCCTTTGAAATGGGCTGATTGTGACAAACCAACAGATATTGAATGACAGTTTATCATATGCTTAATCTCTGTATGATCATGGATCTGTTTTTGGCTTTCAATTCTGTCCCATTGAGACTCTATCTCTGGCATGTCACATGCTGTTTTTATTCCTATAGTTCTATTATTTATTTAAATAGATGACAGAGCTAATCTTTCACTATTATCTAGGCATATTCTGAAAATGTGTCTTCTTTACATGATTGCCTTTTGCATTTGGACAGCATGACAATTTATCTAATACTAAATATTATCTGATATCTAATATCTAAAACTCCACCAGTTCCTTTAAGCACTGACGACTGTTACACTGAGCCCAAAAATCTTTTAAGCTCATGTATCAACATGTATCTTGTTGGGAACTGCATCATTGTTTCAGAATTTTTTTCCAATGATTACTGGTACACTGCTTTTCTCCTCATTTAGAAAATGTAAATTATTTTATACAAGATAAATACATTTCTCTCTGCGTGCTGGCTGAGGAGAACAGCCAGAGGGAAGAATTAAAAATTCCTGTAAAAGGAACTCATGGCAATATACTCTGGGTTTTGTAGTCAACTCCTTTCCACTTCCATTTCAGCAGTGAATAAAGAAAAGGAACTGAAGTTTTGCTTAATTCCAAATAGTTGGCGTGAAAATGACAGGAAGTACAGATGAAGCTTTTAACTAAAAATATGTATTGTTTCCATATTTGCCCCAGAGGATTTGGAGCCTTTGGTAGCTCAGCAAGCCCATCCATCATCAACACTCATCTTTACAAGGAGGAGAAACTAAAATGACTTTTAAGGTGTTGACTCATGAAACCCAACAGTACTCTAGGAGTGATAAATTAACAACTAATTTATTAGTATTTGCAAATATTTAATGCTATATTGTTTTAAAACATGTTAGTATAACAATGCTACTGATCCAAGTTGGAATATCTATCCAATATATATCCTTCCTTCTTTACAAAGTCTTCTCTTACCATAGAGAGAGATACTCAGTTGGTCCATGCTGAGCACCAGACCCAAGCTGGGCCAAAGGACTTCTCAGCACTCTTAAATGGAGATAGTCTCTCTAAGTGGATTTTGTACACAAAACATGACTTCATAATTTCAAAATTCCCTTTTTATGTTGCATGTGAGCCATAGAATAAGTGCACATACTAGACACAGCAGGAAATCACACATGTTCAGGAAGCAGTCAGGGATCAAATGAAGTGAGTACAGATGGCTTTAGGGGTTGCTGACTGCTCAACGTCTCTGAGTTCTTACTTCTGTCTTGTCTGAGTTTATATTAAACTAAGCCCTTTTCTTCCCATTCATCTAGTTTAATCAGCCAGTTCTAGCCAAGATGTATTATAGATAGTGCACTCCAGGTGTGCCTAGGTAGTTGTTTGATCAATAGTTTTTCAGGCTTGGGTTAAAGTCCCAAACTGTGATTTCATCAAATTATCCATTCAATTTTTAAGTCTCTTCAACAGTAAGGTGAGAATTAAAGACCTTTATTATTATTAGAAGATTGTAATAAGAAATATTACTATCTTGTGTTTTAAAATAGGCTTCTATGAGCCTTTATAAGCCAAGGCTAAATTTTCTGTTTCCTGAGCTTGTTGTTAATATTGGTATTAATTTCATATTCTCTGTAGTACAAATGTATACAGAAAAAAATGGCAAGTACTATTAAAATGTGTTTTTAAAGCCTTCCTTGATTTCATTAGCACACAACTAATTATAATAATGGATACAAACACTAAGCATACTTGGCCCTTCATAAACTTTCAGTAAAATGATATTATCATAAAATTAGACTATATTCCATATCAACTGGGTATAGCAATCTAATCATTTATATTATGAGAACATATATTAGTAAATAGGGAAACTATGGTTATCCTGGCTTATTCAATCTACAAAGAACAGAACTTTCATAAGAAGCAAATGCAAAGTAAGTAAGAAATAAATAAACAAGTGCTCTTGTATCTGGAATTTTTCCAGTGTCCTGCCTGGAGATGTGGCCTTATAATAATTACCAACTGTATGGCCTATGGCTCAGGCTCATTATTAACTAGCTCTTATAACTTAATTCAACCCATTTCTATTAATCTATGTTTTGCCACGTGGCTTTGTGGTTTACCAGTACTTTCACATTTTCCTTCTTGGATGGTTTGATCACGTCTCCCCTGACTCTATTCTTCTTCATCTCTGTCTTCAGTTTGAATGCACTGCCTAACCTTATTCTGCCTTGCCATTGGCCAAAAAGCTTTATTTATTTACCAATGAGAGCAATATATATTCATAGCATACAGACAGAAAGACGTCCTGCACCACTTCCTCTTTTCTGTATAATCAAAAAGAAAGATTTTTAACTTTAACATAGTAAAATTATATATAATAAAACAGTTATCGCCGGGCGGTGGTGGCGCACACCTTTAATCCCAGCATTCGGGAGGCAGAGGCAGGCAGATCTCTGTGAGTTCAAGGCCAGCCTGGGCTACCAAGTGAGTTCCAGGAAAGGTACAAAGCTACACAGAGAAACCCTGTCTCGAAAAAACAAACAAAAAAAAAAAGTTATCAGGCAAGAATTACAGTTACAATATATAGTCTATTTGTATTTGGTAAAATTAAAGAAAATATTCTATCATATATCCTGTATTTCTGATTCTAAAGTTTTATATCTAATTTACCTTTTATCATAATTAAGGAAAACTATAATTATAACTATCTAATCTTCAACTCCATCAAAGACCCTAGAAAGATATAACATTACCTAAGTAAACAAGAAGTGCATTGTAAGCAACTTCCACAATTCTAGAAATGACAAAGACAGCTGGCTGCCTAGACAGTCACCCAAAGTGCCTCTGTGATGTTGGGGCATCCATGTTTAGCCTACAGGTCTAGAATCTTTGGCAGACATTTTAGTGAGGCAGGAAATTTGAAAGATTATCTCACCTATTGGCAAAGTTCATCAGTTGTTTCCTCTGTGCACTGCAAAATGTCTGGCAGTTTCTTCTGTGAATCAGGAACAATATAGCATATTGTTAAGCAGTCCAGGTAAGAGCAGTTTCTTGCCTAAATGGCTAACTTTTGCCATAACAAGTAAACTCAATATGGAGTTTCCTCAATGCCCATCATCTTCTCTGAAGTAATTGATGCTGCCAAGGGCAGCCATGTCTCACTGTCCAGAAAAGTCCAAGTTTTTAAAACATTTAAAATGCCATGTTCTGTAGGCCTTTTAAGTGTTTGAAGATTACCTACCTAATTGAAATATATCTATGTATACCTAGAAAACTTAACTAATGTGACTATACATTTGATTATCATAGATGACTAATTATTAATCTGTATTTCATATTTATACATTATAATTTTAAATGAGTTGCATAAATATAATACCTTAAACAAGAGTAGAAATATATATACAGTATGACAAAATTAATTTTAAATTTGTTATCAATCAACCAAAATCCATACTAATGTAAAATATGTAAGATTAATAGATGTTTTTTAGATTAAAGTAGATTCAATAATCTACCCTTTTATCCAATCATTTCTATATCATATATTTCTATATCATATCCCTTTTCTTCTTTTAGGAAGAGATTGACTATGACCAATAACAATTTATAGCCAGCCCCCTAAACAAAGACAAGCATTCATAATCCATTTTTGGGGAATATGGGTGTAGTTTTCTAGGCTATTTCCTGCTCATAGGAGGTGTTGGTAGTCTTATTGAGATCCAAAGAAAATTTAGGATTATGGTCAAGTCCTGACTGGAGTAGTCTCTAAGCCTGGATCATTTCAGCCAGCAGCCTTGAAACTGTTCTAGATCTCAGCCATAGATTCCATTGGAGACCTCTCAAGGGCTCTTCCTTGATATCACCATATTAACCTAAAAGGAATACATAGCTTCTCATCTTCTATGGAGACAAAAGCAGAACCTCTTTTCCAAAGCAACATATCTTCTGACTTAAACCTTGGAATCAAAATATTCTAAAATATATAGGTTGGCTTAATCTAGCAGCCTTTATAATCAAACATCTCATGGCAGTTAAAAATTCCAAAGATAACACAATAATATGCAGTATCTAGACTCTCTGTGTAATTTCCATCTTTATGTGGCTAAACTTTTATACTATTTTTACTGTCTCTTTAAAGACTTTAGTTTTTAAAACTATCTTTTTCTTTATGTAACTGCCTAAACTCCATTTTCTCTTTTCTAAGCCTACGTATATTTTTAAACAGAGTGTAACCCATTTAGTTTCTTCCATCTGAATTTGTTTTATTGTGTTTCTGATCATTGCTTTAAACTGTGGTGTGGCTAGGACAAAAGTGGCAGCAGCCCTGGCTGCTGGCTCTGCCCTGTTCAGCTTCCCAACATGGCAACATGGCAGAGGTACATTTTTACTGCCCACTCTGGGAGCCATGCTCACAACCAACTCTGAGAAAAAGTGGGTCTATGCCTCCATCAAGCAGCATGTAGTCCAGAAATCTTTTTTTTTTTTTTTTTGTCTGTACTAGCAAAAGCTAAATCTGCCATGCAGCGTGATACATGGCTTGGAGGGCTTGGAGATGGCTCTGTTTACTGTGGCAGGAATCCACTGTGCTGTAGCTCAAGCCCACAGGCTGAGGTGTCTCTGAATCACAACTGTCATGAAAGCCACAACTAGCAAGCTGTTTTGAGCTTTGTTCTAGAATCTCTTCTTAAGTTCTCTCAGGTTTTAGGTGGAAACTCTTGCCACCACATATGTGTACCAGACTCTGATAGAAAAATGGGTGACCAACAGGGGTTCGTGAAGATAAGGAGAGCCCAATTCACAATTCTCAATACTTTATAAATGTTACCTCTTGAGTCTGTGGTTCATTTGGTTAAATGTTGTCTCCCCTAAAATGTGTGTGTATTTTAAGAACAAGCTCATAATTGATTAAAGCTGTCTACAGTATTCAGTGAACTCAATATTTTCAGTATAAAGAAGGAGCAGTGGAACTGGGAAATAGAGCTAAGGGAATGTTTAGGAATCTATAATGTAAGCTAAAGAATTCACAATTTTAGAATTTGACTAGAATATTGCAAAGCTTCCATTCTTGCTAGTCAGCATAAAAAAATTATAACAGAATAGTGAGTTCAAAGTGTGTAGTGGATCACATGAGTGTCTTTTTAATGCTGTGGCTTGTGCAGCTTTCTGTTGCATTACATCCTGAAGAGTTTCACTGTTCCTAGACATTCTCTAATTGCAAATCAAAAATTGTCAAGTGGGCTTTTATCTGTAATAGCTTAAAATATTTCAAAACAGTGGGCCCTTCTTTACTACCAAAGCCTACCATAACTGAATTTCTCTCAAAAGTGTGGTATTTATTTCCATATGCAAACCATTTGTAATTTAAACATGTTATAGAGAATTATGATCTCTCTGTGCTTACAGAAACTGTGAGATACTGTGCCAAGGGATATACAGGGAATGAAAGATGAATATTAAGATTCACAAAAAGGGTTTTTAAGTTGGGAATTTATATGTAAAAGAAAAGGGGTAGCACCTACTTGACCAGGATATTTCTTTTGAAAATGAAAGCTCGACATTATTATGGTTTCGTTGTGTTATCCCTGTAACTCAGGAGATAGCACCAGTGTATGTGTGATAAGAGCCTCAAAGAAAGGTGAAATGAAAGTCACTAAGCATGACTGGTAAGTAAGGAGCTCTGTATGACTGACAGGTCTAAAACAGTGAAGATAGCTAAGTGCACTTCTGCTCATTTGATTCAGAGGACCAACTCTACAAAGGGCCTGGCAGATAACCTTCAAAAGGCTTCATTCAAATATATGCAAAGGCATATTTGATATGTGAATCAGAATGGCTTCTATCTGGATTAAGCTCTCATAGAAACTCTAAATAAGGCCTTAGGATAGAGTGAGACTGCACAGTTCCTATCTTCAGTCATTACTTATTCCTCCATGTATCCATACCTCTCCACTGGTGGTGGGTGGAGACCATCTGCAGCTTCTACAGGCTGCAGCTCTCTCTTGCTCATCCATTTCCCTTCTGTTCACTTGCAGTCTGTGATGATCTGGGCTGAATTGCATGTAGAAGTCCCTTTTCCAAAGCTGTCTATTCAGAAAGAGCAATAAGAGTGGTTGAGAAGTTTACCCTTCTGTAGCACAAATTCTAATTGGTCTTAATAATAAAAACCTGAAGTCAGATATCAGGGTAAAAGCTGAAAGATCAGAGAAACAAAGTAGCCAGCCACTAAAAAGACTTCTTACCTCTAGGAATCCTCAGACTAAAAGGACCAAGCTCCTGTCTCTACCCTGCCTTATCATTTCCTCTCTCTCCTCAGCCATATCACTTCCGGTTTCCTCCTCCCAAGTACTGGGATTAAAAGTGTGAGCCTCCACTGCCTGGCCTCTAGGGTCTAGCTCTGCACTCTGATCTCCAGGAAAGCTTTATTTATTAGCGCTCAAACAAAATATCACCACACCCTTCCTTAATGCCTCACTGATGCTTTAATTCCCATTTCTGTCTGTGATGAGAAGCCAGAAGGCATCCAAGTAAAAATTAAGAAGAAAGGACAGTGGGAAAGATTTGTATTTCCACATAGCTTTAGGTCAAGTTCCTCTGGGTGAGCTAGATACCAACCTGCAGAGAGTGGGACCACACTGGTACCTTCACAATGGATATGGGGAACTCCAGTTTTAGCTCCAGAGCCCACCTTGAGATGAAATCAGGAGAAAAAGACAGAGTGAGCATGGATCTCATTTAGCTGTGTTTTCATTTTTGCCATTCACAAAATTAATCAGTTTTCTATTTGCTTGTTTGAAGAATATTTGTAAACCATTCTTGTAAATTATAGTCACAACTGAAGCTGCTAATTTGAAAGTTTACATGAATTTAAGTACTTTTATGTCATGGGTTTATATATCAAAAGCAGTCATATGGAACTTTAAGGTAGTCTGTACAATTCTACTACACATATTTTTTTTCTGACAAAAGCATAGTCAGAGAGAAAGAAGAGGTGAGAGAGGGAGTGAGAGAAACAGGCATGAATCTGGAGAGATGGGGGTGAGAAAAAGGAAGAGAGGGAGTGAGAGACAGAGAGGAGTTGGAGGTTGTTGAAGTAAGTGAGTTAAAGAAAAAGTCTTCTGCACAGCTGCTTGTTAGAAAACCAAATGAAGGAATGACCTGTGACCTAGCAGTGTATAAAGAAAAGCAGATTATAAAGGAAATTACTTCTTATCAGTTAATGGCACACACGGTAATTCTGGTTCTCAGATCAGTTCAATCTCATGTGTTCAGTGCCATGATAATTTAGCATTTGGAGTGTGGATGTCAAATGCTAGAAGAGTTCACACCCTCCTCGCTCCTTCTCAAGTTCGTGGTGTCCGACTTCCAGCTGTCCGGCTTCCTATTTCCCTGTTCTCTCTATGAATGTCCTTCATAGATCTACATTTGAAGTATTTGAACCAGGTTAGAAGGGTTGAACCAAGTGCAGTGAAAGAGGACATGTGTGTCAGTTATGCAAATGCCTATCTCTGTCTCCCATTTTCAAGTGTCTTTTTAAAAAAATACAGACTGAACAATGTCAAGGATACTTTTATACTGTGTTAGAGATAATTAGTAATAATATATGATAGTGCCCTTGAGGGTGCATCTTCTCTTAATATGTAATCAGAGATAATTTATATTTGTGTGCAGAAACTTCAAATACATGCCAAACATATTCAATATCTATCAGTCCCTGCAGCAGCATGGGAATTGTTATCTTGATGCTAATCTTACCTTCCTACCAGCCCCAGCTGTGGAATGTCTCTTGAGCATCATTTTATCTACTTGCCTCAGCCTCCTGCTGTTGCATTTCTGTGGCAGGCATATGGAACGGCTGTATCTTCAGGCTGGACCAATGCTGACTATAGTAATCACTGACTTTTTTCTTTTCTTTTCCTTTTTTTTTCTAATCTTATTTTTTTTCAAGACATGATTTCTCTGAGTAGCTGAGCAGCCCTGGCTGTCCTGGAACTCATTCTGTAGACCACGCTGGCCTCTGCCTCCCTAGTGCTAGGATTAAAGGCATCTGCCAGCTGGCAGTAGTTGCTGACTTTAACAGCCACCTGGACTCTGGCACTCTCACAGATAGAACCACATCTCTCCATAACTCTTATGCTTCCTCTTCCTCGGCCCTTCACACAGCCAGGCTTTTCTTTCTCTGGGGACTGTTTCTACTGTTGCTGATAATAAAGTCCATGCTCCAATCTTTGCTTGCCTCAGAAAACACTACCTAGTCCTTGATGTGAATCATAAGGCACCTGCAATCTGGCTGCTATGTAGCTTGCCAGTATCATCTGTTAATGATGAAGTACTTGGAATTCTGACAAATCCCCATGGTTTTGTTGTGCTTTTTTTTTTTTTTAATTGTAGAAAATTTCTTCTTTCTACTTAACCTGATACTTTATCTGCTCAAATCTATTATCTTAGTACAGATATTTATTTTTCTGGGAAGGTATTCCTGATGATAAAGGCTTTGATTCTTACCTTCTAAGTCATTCACAGAAATCTCTAATTTTAGGCCACATAGAGATTTAAAACTTTGCATGAAGAATTTCACAGGCCAGTGAGATGAATCAGAGGGTGAAGGCAAGCCTGGAAAACTACATTTAGTCTCTGAAACACATGAAAAGCTGGGAGAGCTCTACAAAGTTGTTCTCTACAAGTATGCTGTGGCATACCTAACACACACGTACACATGCACAAGCACACCCATGCACACACATAGAGGAAAATAAGGAAAATTTAAGAAAAAATTTCATATACTTTAAACTTAAACATCACAGCTCTGTTGCTACATAAACTTGAAAGGTTAATCTTTCTCAGACTTATCTCCCATAAAACTGGAAGTATAATCCCTACATTATAGATTTATGAGTTCAAAGTGTAAAGGGGAAACAGACATAAAACAGATGTACATTTCCTGGAACAGTGATCTTTACAGCAACATAGCACCACTGTCTTCTCACTCTATCTAGCAGTAACTTGTCTCCTAGCACAGTCTCCATTTAGGCACAGCTCCTAGGTCTGAATCTGACTTGCTACAAACATTTGTGGGTGTGGCCTAACCAGGAGACAAAAACTGTGCAGGCGGCACTTAAACCTCTCAACTCAAGTTCTCACCTTGAGGGCAGCCCAGTTCTTCACTGCAGTCTAACCCTAACCAAAGTGTCACACAGGTCATGCCATGAAGGCACTTACTGAAGACACTCTGCCCACTTTTTTAAGTCTCATGTGCATAACATTGTGCTTTATCTGGCCTGGACCACACAGTGACCATTGCTGCTTAACATATTTCTAGCATTTCAACATTGCAGACCACACTTCTCCAGCACCTTTTTACTTTCATTTTTAATGATTCTTAACATTAATGTCTTTCCCTTTGATAAATTTTGTGTGGGCTTTGGTCAAGGATAAAAATGTGTACAATGGTAGCCTCTCTAAACAAAATAATTCTTTGGGATAAAATCTCTGCCATCAGCCCGGTGGCCTTTAAATCCCAGCACTCAGGAAGCAGAGCCAGGTGGATCTCTGTGAGTTCAAGGCCAGCCTACAAGTCTTGAAAAACCAAATAAATAAATAAATAAATAAATAAATAAATAAATAAATAAAATAATAAAATAATAAATAAATAAAATAGAATAAAATAGAAAAAAAAATCCCTGCCATCGTAGAACCAAGAATTTCTTTGTGTCCTCTTAATTACACCAAGAACAGAAAACTCACAGATTTACTAGACACACTTGATCCCAAAGATAAAATACCTACAATTCAGATCCAGAGCCTGAGACCGTTAAGGGCAAAAGTTCAGTTAATAAATACAGAGAAATCAGAATGGTACAGTGATAGAGATTCACAACACACCCCCACGGTTGGGCATGGTATCGAAAGCCCGGCTGACCTAGCCACTTCTGCCTAGCCATTTCTGGGTCAAAATAGCCATTTCCAGGTCAAAACGTCTCACATGATCAGGACCCCGTGGCTTTGCGTGGTTGTGTAAAGCACGCAGCACAACCATGTGATCTACGCGCAAGCATGGAGTAGCCACATGAGCCTGTGTACGCAGGCGCAGCGCAGCCTTTATAAGCTGGCACCATATTCCTGGCTTCCCTCCTTATGCATGTGTCTTTCTTGCAGGCCTGAGCACATCTGTCTCTCTCTCTTATGTTAATAAAACTCTTGTTAGTGGATTCTGTTGTGTTTCATGACATTTCCTCGCAGGGTAAGAGCGCCGCCAAATAACTAACATACCGTATAATGAGAAAAAAGTAAGACATCAGGACCTTCATTCTGGAAACATTATGAGGGGGAACAGGCCCACATAGAAAGAATTAGGAATTATAGTATAGTGTCTGCTCCCCAGAAGTTCTTTTCCCAAGGTCAGCCATTTAGATAATGGCCTCTATTCCTCGAGGGCTTTAGGAAAGTTTCTGCTTGATAAAGCAACTAGTGGCCCTTTTATTAACATATCGTTAACATATGACTAGTACCTATTCTCAAAGTCAGTGCTAGATTCCTCAAGCAACACCCCAGTTCACATGCCCCTTGTCTCTCATTTAATCCTATGCGAAACTATAGAATAAAAAGGGTGTAGTCTTTTTTCAATTAAAAGCTGCTGGCAGCCATCCCCATTCACTCTCAGATCATATCCGTAGTGGGGAGGCCCAAAACAGCTTGACCACACAGCTGTCATGACAGGCTTAGAGGCCCAGACACAGCTTGTGTGACAGGCTTACCAGCAGTCAACACCCAGACCCTGGAAAAGCCATAAACTGACCTCACCCAGGGAGGGCCAGCATCTGAGGGGAAACACCTGACATTCCAAACATTTCCAGCATCCCTAGACAGTTGTCAGCCAATCAGGGTCCTGAACCCTAGAAATCTCCTCACCCCAGTCTCTGCTATTATAAAAATCCTACTGTGCCTGGGCTCAGGGCTCTCTGCTCACACCAGTGCATCGGACAGACAGAAAGACCAAGCTCCAAACTTTAAATAAAGGCTCTTTGTCATTAGATATGGGATTTGGTTTCTGTGGTGCTCTTTTGGGGGGTCCCCATGATCTGGGCATAACATTCATTTCCTCCTATCCCTCTACCCTCTACTCCTGCAGACTCCACTCATTCTCTTTGGGAACTGAACCCCCACCACCACCGAAGCAGATCTCTGGCATTTATCACAATAAAATCCATCATAATTATCTTCTGTATCACAGAGGGTGTTAGTATTCTGACCTGATCCTTGGAAACCCACCCCTCAGAGACCCACGCCAGCGTCATGATGTAAAGTCCCCTTTAATAAAGAAAAATGCCCCTCACCTTCTTCTCTCCATTCCCACCCAATGTGCACCCTTGATGCCTCTCCTCCCCCCTTCTCTCTCTTCCTCTCTTTCTTTCTGTCTCCCTCTCTCCCTATCTTTCTCTTCATCTCTCTATAATAAATAATAATAATAATATAATAAATAATAATCTCTTTATAATAAATAAAGTTATTTCCATGTGGATGTAGTGCCTGGGGTATGACTGACTGTCAGCCACTGCATCTGTCCAGCATGTTCCCCTGCACTCATGGAATATCCTGGCCTGGCCAGCCAGGGTCCCTCACAAGCAATATCATAATATTGGTGCCGTGATGTCGGCAAAGTTTGTTCTCTTTGCCTGTCACATAGGGCATGTGTGTTAATTAAAAGGAATATGCCCAAATGTTTGTGTGTGTTATTAAAGAAAGAACCAAGGATAGTGTATATTATGTAATAGTCCTATCAGTCAGTGAGCTACATGCCTAGCCCCCTTTTCAATTTTTTATATTTTTACATTTTAGACTTTTATCCTAAGAAATAAACACCAGCAAACTGAATAAATTTCATAATGTTATTTCTAGTGAAGCATGTGTTAAAATAACAAACCATTTTCAAGAGAACAATTCCCCTTCCCTCATCCTAGGGACAGTATTTGGAGAGGTCCTCCTGCCGTCAGAAGCACACATGATTCTGTGGAACTTGAGGATGTGTTACTGTCCCAGAGGTAGATAGTAAACAACTCTCTTATAACCAGTTAGAGAGCTTTAAAGACCCAGTGTGAGATGAGTTAGTTAACTTATTACTGTGCTTAACTTACAGCCACTAAAAAACTCAGGATTCCATTTGAGATGCCTCCAATTTCTAGTGACAGTTGTTGGTGTTTTATATCTAAAAATATCAAAAAGTAATCAAGTATTCATTGTTTTTGCTTTAAATAGGAAAATGCCTTGTAGTTTTATCACTATAGTAAGCCTCGTCTCCATGGAAGTATTTATTCTTCTTCATGCCTTTCTCAGAAACGTTGTTAGTATATTTTAGTTTTGTCTTATAATTTTTAATTTATTTATTCTTTCAGAGTGTCAAGAACACACACACACACACACACACACACACACACACACACACACGGCATATTCTCCATATGTGTCTAATCTATATATGGCATTTGAGAAGTTTCAAGTCTATGAAATAGGTTAAACATTCTTATTCCAATAATGAAAATAACATGGGAGGATAGTCATGTATTCAAAGGTTTCTTTCTTTAAAAAACTGTTTCCAATTGGGACTTGGAGTCCAGATCTGAGGAAGAGGCAACTAGGCATATGTTCTATCACTGAGCTGTGCCAACCCCAGTACTGGTGAGTAGAGGGTATTCCTGGTGTAGCCTCACTGTGATCTTGGGTCTGGATTAGTTCCTGAGCAATATATCTACTAGCATTAAACTTTAAGTGCCATGGCACCAGGTTACAGTTCATCTTTTTCCTTAATAAAGAAAGCAATAAACTTCATTCTTCATCAAGAAACAGTGGTCATAAAATGAAAAGTAATTACTAAAAATGAAATAGAAAATTTGCTTCTTAATATTCTAACATTAGAGAGAAAAAAGTAAATTTTGGTTTGAAAAAGATAAATGAAATATAAGGTAGTATTTTTGACATGTGAATAGTTGGTAGACACTGAGGTAAAGACAAAGCTGGCTCATGTCTCTTCTCATGACTGATGTCTTGTCCCTGGTTGGAGACAGGGACTGGATGGCCATTTTATTCCCTGCAGTTCCAGGGTGTTTGCAGTAACAGTCACCAGTCACCTAGTATTTGTTCATAGTACTATAGAACAAAGGAGACAGGTGGTTTCTGCTATACTTTCTGCCTAAATATTTGACGACTTTAAAAAGGTGTGTGATCAATAGTATGCCTCCATTACAACCTTTCTGATTTCATGATGTCAGGATAGCTCTGAAGTGAAAACAGTGACAAAATCAAGATGAAATCAATCAATGATGAATACATGTCTTCCCTTAAATAGCTGAGCTTAAGCTAGACTAAAAGAGTATCTCTTTGTAGCAGGTGATATTGTTCTCTTAGCCCTGCCTCTTTCATCTCCTGACTCTGCTACCAAGCACCCCACAAACCTACTCAGTGCTCAACCCTGGCAGGGATGCTGGCCTTCTGGAAGCATGCTGACCTTTGTGGTTTTCATTTGAAGGGAAATTTATCCTTCTAAGCTTTAGTGTCTGAAAATGTTCTTAAATAATCTATCCAAGAGCACTTGTGGACAAGCTGGTCCTAATATTATGACAAATCTATGTGCATGAATATGTACATATATACATATAGTCAAGTACAAGTGTTACTATACATATATATCCATATACATATATTCTCAGTTATAAATTTTTCAAAAGTCTAGTCTGACTTATTATAGTCTATAAAATATTTTGATTCATATTTTATCCAACTTATTAATATTTCATTTCATTATTTATGTTCTTAATATCACATTTAAAATATTTCTTCATACTCTCAACATGTTTTATGATATCTAATAGGCATTTTTATTACTTTAGAGATAGATTAAAACTCTTGTTCCATTTATAAAAGAAGCTGAAAATGATAACTATAGGATAATATCATTGCTTACAAGTCTTTAAACATCTAGAGAATGTAGTAGACCTTAAGTAAAACTACTAACAAATATCCAGAATATACATATTGAAAGAATGATTGCTGCTTTCTCTAAAGCAACAGAAAGTCAGGTCTTGGTACTGGAAGGAAAAGAAATTCCACATTGTTTAATTTCTTTAATGAAATGTAACAGAAGAATGTTATGGTATAATCCAGTACTGTGAAGGAAGAGGCAAGACGGCCATGAGTTTGAGGACACTTTGGTCTGTGTGGTCAGATGTCAGAAGAGCTTAAAACAAGCAAGAGTAATTACAACAGTTCATTAGCATTTCCTAATTCCAGTTAGCAGGGAAAGATGTGTTCATTTTTATGTTTTTTATCTTTAAAGACTTTGAATAAGAAAGAATGATATATTTAGAACAATGTCTTTCTTTGTATTGAATTCCTTTGCCATGTGCCTGTATTAGGAGCAATAAACACAGTTGTACTAGTGTAGATGTAACCAACCATCTTATTAAATAAGAAATACAGAACCAATGTAAAGATAAAAGCCCAAGAGGTCAGAGCTAAGAGCCTTACCCGCCTGTTTCAGCTAGCCTCTTCAGCCAAGAGACCTCTCCGAAGGGGAGCTACTTCCTGTCTGTTTGTCTTTATATAGCCTTCCTGTTCTGCCTTCTCATTGGTTGTAAACCCAACCACGTGACTGCCTCGTCACTGCTTGTCTGTACAGACCTCTAGACACACATTGGAGCATGTGTCTCTAATGCGGCTGTATCCTTGAACACACAGAGATCTAACTAGCTCTGCCTTCCAAGTTCTGGGATTAAAGGTATGCACATCCTTCAGCAAATCCTACCGGCTTGCACCACCACAACTGGCTTTCGCTATGGCTTGCTAATAGCTCTGACCCCTAGGCAACATTATTTATTAACATACAAATAAAATCACATTTCAGTACAAATAAAATACCATTATATACTAGTTAGTACTAGACTGAACTTATAGTACTAACAGCATTTGTGATGAAGACCATTTATATAGCTTACTCTATTAAATGTACAACATGTGAATCAAGAATGCATTAGCCCCATTTCAATTGATCCTATATTGTTATACAAACTTTTCAAACAGGAAATATTCCATGAGATGAAAGAATAAACAGCTCATTCTATATGAATTCAAAAATTACATTGAAAAATAGTTGTCTTAAATTTTGACTGGGGAAAGCAGAAATTTTAAAATGCTCCCAAAATATGTTTCACCCTAATATTCAAAGAATCCATGCACACAATAAAACACTACTCCAAGGATTACTTTAAAGGTCCTTATACTAGGAGGAGTGTTATAGAGTTTTGATCTAATAACAGAAATCTAAAACAAACAAAACAATTTCCCTCACAGGCAGCAAAAAGGGAAACAAAGCTGTCAGGGGAATTAGAATGGAGCAGCAGCCTAAGGAAGACCAAGGAGGACAGCCTCCAGAAGCAGAAAATGACATCAAGTCTGGCCATGGGGTCCTCATCTGAAATCCCAGTCACTGGTGGACAAGAATAAGAGGCCAGTGGTTGGTGGACAGTTACAAGCAAAGCTACATCCTCTTAATGTTCACTCCAAAACTCTTTCACCGTGGGGCTATAACAGGGTCAGGAGACAAAGAACAGCAAGATAGGAGAGTACAGAGAATTAATATAGGCTCTGATTCCATTTGACTGTGTCTGCTCAAGAACTATAGATTTATATATACAGGGAAGAAAAAGCTACCTGGAGGGAGATGCTGGTTATCCCAAATCAAAACAGATGACCTCAGTAAAGACAAAGACAACAATATTCCCCCAAATCCACAAAACATCAGCACCTTACTTTTGGGTTTCTAAGTTCTAAAATTATGAGATAATAAATTACAGTTTCTTCATTGTATTTTGAAATGGAAACCCTAGTAAAATAGTATTTATTTAATATTCTGGGGGTGAAGCCATCTTTTAATGGTGGAAACATAAATCTGGCAAAGTTTAAACCATTCCCTAAGTGCAAGCACTAGAATTTGTGTTCAAAATTGATCTTTATGTCTCCAACTAAGCTACATTATCCCTCTTCAGAATTCTCTGTTCATCATTGTCTTATTCATTGCTCTGTTGTTGTGAAGAGACACCATGACGAAGGCAGCTCTTACAAATGAAAACATTTAACTGGGGCCATTGTGGGGATGGCCTGAAGCTAAGAAGGGATCGAAGCATGCCCAGAACCTCAGATTTCCTCATCCTGAGAGAAGCAGGAGTTTAGTTGCTCCCCCTGCCTTGCTAGAGCACCAACAGACCCCAGCAGATAGACTTCCCAGGGTTCAGAAGCGCTCCTGTGCATGTGGCAACTGATAAGCTCATGTGCCTCCAAGGCTAAGGGGACTGGTTGCTGTTTATTTGACCACTGTAACATCCCAGGCTAGACTTCCTTTCTTTTCTATATGACTGTATAAGATTCCTTCTCCTTGCCCCTGCTGTTCCCGGGTATACAAATGAAGCATCCTTTATATTCTTGCCCCCAACCAATAACATACCACCACATGGATCCAACCAGCTATTCTTCCTGGAGTATAACTATCCCCTGCCTACTCCTAATAAACAAGCTGTCCTCCAACACAGTCCTGGGTATTCTTTCCCATTGTACTCAATGATGCTCAGGATACAGCTGCCTTTGGTAGGCTGTATTACCCCCACCCGCCCCCATCCCTAACCCTACCCCAAGTTGAGCAAGTGCGCAATAGTCCAACCATAACAAGATTAAGCAGTACTTTAATCTGGCAGATCTTGTTCACAGTTTTAGCATTAGTCCATTATCATCAGGGTTCGAAGCAGGCAGTCATAGAACTGGAGCAGGGTAGATAGAGGCTTTCCACTCTGACCTGTAGGCAGCAAGAAGAGAGAAGAGTGGGCCAGATATGGATTTGGAAACCTCAAAGTCCACTCCCAGTGACACACTGCCAACAAGCACATACACACTCTAACCTTTCTCAAACTGTTCCAAGCATTCATATATATGAGCTTATGGGAGTCATTCTCATTCGGTCTACCACAGTCATGATACAAATGTTCTACAAATTACCATTAATTATAGCTTTCATAGAAAAACGTAGGATACACGCTACTACTTCCCCAAACACAGAAGATGGCTTTTTTATAAATCATTTGAATAATAGAATCTCATAAAATTTCTTAAATTCCTGAATTGTTTTTAATGTTCTTAGATACCTGTATGTTTAAATCTGGAAGCAAAATTTATTGTAGAACATTAAATACAGAAACGACAAAGAATTTAAGAATTTTATGTCTATAATTTCATTCCCTTGGCAATCTAGTTTTTATTAGAAAAGTTTCTATTTGGATAAAAATAAAATTTTACTAATATTTTACTTCAAATTATACATACATAGACATGTATATACATTAAACTAGAAATATTTTTATATTTCAAGAAAAACACTCTCTCTTTGACCAGTAATCTTATCATATTTGTTGTAGATACTGCTTCTTTCTTTCAGGACTTATATTCAGTGTATATGATTACACCTATCTTCAAAAAGTTTTAATCACTATAAAATAAACAGAACTCAGAGGCATATACACAGAGAACCACATTCAAGAAAGAATGGATGTTTGAAGCACATAGCTAAATGGAAAATGATCTCAGAGTTTACTAACAGGTCAAGTGAAATAAAAAAAAAGGAAGAGTAGATCTGATTTCTCGAGGAAAATTACAATAGTTAGCCTTTGCTTATGCAGTCAATGGCTCATTCAAGAAAAAATGTTATTTATTTGGAGGAACAGAAAGAAATTATAAAGTCAGTTTTTAAATTCCAGTTGAGGTCCAGATGAGCCCCATTACTAGCTAATAAGTATAATGTATCTCTGCTTGAAAGCGACATTAGAATTCTCCCTCTCCCCATAAAAACATTAGAGGAGATAATGTTTGAAACAACCTCTAACATACATCCCTGAGTTTAACATGAACAAGAAAGGAGATCCCTTCAGTTGCAGGCTGCTATACCATCCTATTATTGGATGAAACTGCCCATTTTCCTTCTCCTTACCTCCTTTGTATGCTGTCCTCATCTCCATAGGGTCAGTGCATTAAAGAGACTCATAAGCCCCTTATGAGCCTCATCTTGTCAAGGCTTCACCACTTCAAGTCTATTGAAAGGAAATGAAACTTCAGAGACTGTACATTTGCAAAATAAAATTTTGGTATCGATAAATAAGATAAATTTGGAGATGCTCAGCATCACCTGTATTAGGAAAATGAAAAGTTTATTATAGAAAGATTGTAAAAATGGGATGGAGGTTAAGAGAGTACCTGACCTGTCATCTGGGAAATTTTGTACAGGTGATTATAATGAAGTTCAGATGAAATGTAAGAAATAAATCACAGAGATTCATTAAAGTAAGACTGTCAAAGGGAAACTGAAATGTAGGAAGGAACATTTTTTTTAATCTTTTTAGGTAGGTACTAGATATCTGGGCTCATGGTCCTGGATGGTATGAGGGTCCTGAGATCATGGTTCATCAGCAGGGTCAATAATCAATAAGACAAGCTGCGAGCAGAACAAAAGCAGCGAAAAGATAACCAGGATGTTCTCTCCATCATCACTATATGTAACCTTAACTCCATTCTATGATTAATAAACATTAGTGTAGCTCTTTATAACTCAGTGGAAGTCATTTTAATAAAATGTAATTCATGGGCTCATTCAAACCTGCTGCACAGTCCTGCAAGCAAAGGAAGAAACTGTGGCAATCAAGTTAAGCACACAAATTTACTCATGTGTGTTTATTAAAACAAAATCTTTAGGTGGTGTAGAATATAAATATATGCACACAAATACATGTGCATACTCATGTAAGATTGTATAGATACATGTGTATAAACAAACGCCATCTTTGAGATGTCTTCTAGCACACTTTCCTTAATTTACCAAAGATTTTGATTGAAAAACAGAATGTGTCCCACTTTTATAACATAACCTTTTATACAATTATGAAAACTTTCATTCATTTAATTCTTTTTTTTTTCAAAATTTTATAACCAATTTATTTCAAAACAGAAGTTCTTAAAAAACAAACGAACGAACGAAAGCACACACTTCATTCATTGCTGCCATAGGAAACTTCCATTGGAATGGGGCTGAACACCCCTTAACTGGAGTGGGCTATAACTGTATTATTAAAACTGTAGCCATTTTTTCCATGACACATGGGACTAAACAGAGACTGACCTAACCTCCACAGGGTCAGAGTACAGGCATTCTCATTTCTAGCGAGACTGGGGGGACTGTGGGGACTGGGATGCTCGTGATGCTCTGGGCTTCCTGTGTCTCCTGCTGCCTTCTTGGTCTTCAGTGTCTGGATACTTGGAGAGGTCCAGAGTCAACACGTGGCTGAACATGCATTCATCATGCTCTGGGTAGATGCCTATTAGTGCATCAGCTCTGGAGTAGAACTCCTCTTTCAGGGAAATGATTATCATCTGAAACTGTTCCTGACTCTGCTCTTTGATGTAACTTGAAACTTTGCCAATGTTAGTATTGTCCAGGGCTGCATCTACTTCATCTAATACAAAGAATGGAGCAGGCCGAAAACTGTGTACAGCAAACAAAAGAGCCAAAGCAGCCACACACTTTTCTCCCCCTGACAAATTGTCCATAGGCATGAATCGTTTGCCTGGAGCCACACAATTATAACTAATTCCATCTAAATAAGGTTCTTCAGGGTTCTCTGGGCTAAGAAATGCCTGGGCACTGCTGTTCCTGCAGAGCTTCTTGTAGATCTGATCAATTGAGACTGAAATGTGCTCAAAACACTGGCTGAAAGCATCGTATCTCCGTCTTTTCACCTGTTCAAATTCTTGTCTACATACTCTGGCGATTGAAACAGTTATTCATATTTTTCATTTAACTTTTATATGCAAGAAGAAAATATCCAGGTTTCAAAAAAGCAAAGTACATCTACTTCATTTTCATTAAAAATAAACAATCTGTACTTTGGCATACCCAAGGCTCAAACAGATTTGCGATTCCATGTATGTCCTAATTCATACTTACTCTATGTAACAGGGCCCAGAATTTAGAGCATCTTCTAGGCTCTGCCATCACATTGGAACCCTTTCTGTGGCTGATCATTTTATTTTCTATATTTTTCTCAGGAATCTCTAGAAAAAAATGAGTTGTGAAATCATGGATATTGCAAGCCAACAGGATTCTTTGTTTTTGAGATTTCATAATATTATGTGGTACATTATTTTGCCTAGCATGTAAGTGACAACAAAAGTAAGTTGCAAGAGGCCATTATTTAATAGATTGGCATAATTATACAAATACATATAATTTTCTCAGTATATTATGCAAAAGTTGAGATGGGAATCCTAAATAGGTGGAGAATTGAGTAAGGACAGCTTTGTGGAATAAAAGCTGTTCAAATTCACAGCCTGATGAAATAGCCCTAACTAAATCATTCAAGTCAGCCCACTGAAGTATGTTGATAGTACAGTAGTTGAATTAAAAATCAAATAATCTTTAAAGCTTCACTTATTGTGATCTCACATGTTCTCTACAAAACACAACAAACAAATAAAGAGAAATAAAGTGAAAGCTATCATGAACAACATGGGCACGTATGAAGCAATTTGTCTAAAAAAATACCTCCTACAAGACACTCTTGTTTGTTTGTTTTTGGTACATTGTACCTGATGACTTTGCCAAATTTAATTCCATGTATGTTAAAATCAACCTATAATTATTCTCTAAATCAAACCTATTATACTTTGTATCTAATACTTAGATACAGTAGAAACAATAGACCTTCATTTGAACTGATTTTTCAGCAGTCAGTGTGATGTGCGGTGGTGGCAAAGTTTTAATGTACCAGCGTGGTGAGAGAAAGAAACTGTTTTGTAATTTAATCCCATTATATATTCATTTTGTATTAGCTTGAGTTATTTAAACTGTTAACTGATATCAAATAGATGTCATTTTCAAGGCACTTTCCAGATTTTCCCATAGGGTTTGTGTTCTGTGCATATGTAATAAGCTTTTAAAAATAACCTCTAAATTCTTAGTCCTTTTTTTCATAACAGCCCTGCTGGCCAGCAAGAATTGAGACTTCACGTAATGTTTTATGTAAAATTATTATGTAAAATATTAAACATCCATATTAAATAACAGAAAGGATTTAGTGAATAGTCACCCATCCAGAAAGGGATGGAATTAGCACAGTGTACTTTGGAGAACAGCAATCATAAGCAATCATATGTAACCTAAGATAATGACATTGTACTTCATTATTGTTTTCTACTATTTAATCAAGAAATAACTCTTTTTAAAAGGTCAAGATTTTACTTCATTAGAGGAAATCTCACTCCTCTTTTATGAAATAGTAGTGTAGCTTGAATGAGAAATGTCCCCATGAAGCCTTGTGTTTAAGTACTTGGTTCATGGCTGGTGGTGCCACTTTGGAAGATTGTGGAATCTTTAGAAGATGGCGCCTAATTGGAATAAGTGGATCACTAGAATCAAACCTTATATTTTATTTATATCCAGGTCCTACTTCTCATCTGTTCTGTGGCTAGAGTTTTCCTGCCTGGCCCACAGTCAGGATAAATCTCTTTCACCTGCCAGTCCCACAGCCATTCAGACCCAACCAAGTAAACACAGAGACTTCTATTGCTTATAAACTGTATGGCCGTGGCAGGCTTCTTGCTGACTGTCCTTATATCTTAAGTTATCCATTTCCATAAATCTATACCTTGCCACATGGCTCGTGGCTTACCGGCATCTTTACATGCTGCTTGTCCTGGCGGTTGCTGGCTGGCAGGCTGGCAGGCAGTCTCCTTCTGCCTTCCTGCTCTTTTAATTCTGTTAGTCCCGCCTACTTCCTGCCTAGCCACTGGCCAATCAGTGCTTTATTAGCAACACATTTGCCATACAGAAGATCCCACAGCACTGTTCTTTGCTTCATGGCTTATTGTAATGTGACAAGCCACTTCGTGATTTTATCACAATACCCTTCCCTGTCATGATGGACGCTAGCCTCTCAAACTGTAAATAGGCCGTGCCTCCCTTATGTGGCTTCTTATCAGATATTTTTTCATAGCAACAATAAGTCATTAATACAGAGAGTGAACCGCTAATATGTAGAATTATAGATGTTACACATAAAGCTTTGTCCACGCAGTTAGAGTGGCAGCATATTAACAAAGAGGGGGCACTGGAGGTGAGTATGAGAAGCAAGGTTTCCATCATTCTAGTCATTATTATGTTCCTAAACCCTAGAGAAACACTGGACAAATAGTAATTTCTCAATAAATATTTGCAAAAAGAAAAAAGATAAAGAGTTTCACTTCATGTAAAATGAGAAATAGAGCATTATTTTTGTGTATTATGTATAACACATATGTATTATGAAAGCATAAATAAAAGGAAATCTTTGAGAGAAGGAAAGAGACTAGCAGACATAGGGACAAGAAATTGGAATGGGGAATAAATATGGACAAAGTACCATGACATAAATGTGAGAAAATGTCATATGAAATATTATTTTATGTACTATCTGAGATTAATTAAAATATCAGTTTCCATTGTATATGGGATGAGTGCTAAATTTATATTTAGGACTCCAATACTTTTTGGAATCAGGTTCTTACCTATTTCTACACATACATCTGTCAATCAATTTGAGGAAAATTTGTTTTCCTTCTGGTCATTAAATCCTAAACTCCTCCACTTTTTACATTCCTTGTACTCTGTGATAGCTTGCATAAGAATTTCCCCAACAGGTTCATATGTTTAAACATTTAGTTACTCAGGAGTGGCACTATTTCAAAGGATTAGAAGGGTGGTCTTGTTGGAATAGGTATGGCTTTGTTGGTGGAAGTGTGTCAATGGGGTGGGCTTTAAGATTTCAAAATCCCAAGCCAGGCCTAGTATAATCTCCTTTTTCTCTTTGCCTGCAGATCAGCATACAGCTTTCCGCTACTGCTCCAGTGCCATATGTCCATCATGCTCCTTGCCATGATGACAAAGGACTAAGCCTCTGAAACTGTAAGCAAACCCTAATTAAATGCTTTCTTTCACAAGAGTTGCCTTGGTCATGGTGTCCCTTTACAGCAACAGAAGAGTGAATAAGATAGACTCAATATTTCATTTACTTGGAAGGCTCTTTTCTAATCCCTGCACATATGAGATCTCTTCCTATTAGTTCTGGACTCCAAGGTCATCCCACCCCCACTTTTCCCCAGGGTATTCTTGAGCAGGAGCAGCAGGAAATATTAAATAGAAGTATAGAGGGGAGAGAAACAGAAAATACAGGATAGCCTCAAGAGGGCCTGAATCCTAATCCATTGGGCCCTGACTATCTCTGCCAAAGGGCTTTTAAAGGAATGCCAAGGGGTGGAGCAAAAGACCTCCCCCTAGCACAGCCAAGTGCAGACCATCTCAGACACCTGGTACTCAGGCCAATCATCTTCTTTATGCAGACCTGCTGGGTAAAGCCACTAGGAAACCTAAATGGGCTTCAACAAGTCTCCCTTTCTTTATATATATATATACTCCCCATTAAGAGCTCACAGCAATCTCTATAGCTCTCACACCTCCCAGTGAAGGAGTAGAGGATAGTAAAGATGGAATGTCCTTTTTGGAATTGGTCTAAGATGACTACAGCAGTCTTAGCTGCATCAAGCCCTATCTAAATTAAAAAAAAAAAAACAAACCTCTTGATGCAACTGCATCAAACTTAAAGACTACCCTAGCTTCATTATTAACATAACAGATTGATAGAATTGTGACATAAATATTGCTATACATAGTTAAAATTCTCTCAAACTTACTACAAAATCAAACTCTTAATAGAACCATTTGAATTACTTGCTAACAAAACATAGGATAAACTTCTGATGTATTCACATCATACATCAATGCTTCCTTGACTTACCCAAACCATGGTGCATCAATATCAATAGGTTAACATAACAACTCATAAATATTACTATACACAAGTTTGATGTGAGCCTCTCTGTGGAAGGAGCTGTATTTGGCGGGCTTTGAAGGGGTGGGTTTAGGGAAAAAGATAGGGGAGAGGAGTTGAGGTGGATCTTCTACCAGACTCCTTCCAAACACTCAGAACGGTCCTTTCTCTGATAGAAAAGAGGGCTTTTCTCCTGGATAGAAGTATAGAGGGGAGAGAAACAGATAGAAAATATGGGATAGCCTCAAGAGGGCCTGGATCCTAATCTATTGGGCCCTGACTGTCTCTGCCAAAGGGCTTTTAAAAGAATGCCAAGGGGTGGAGCAAAAGATCTGTCACTGTCCCATCCCCCTCCCCCCTGCACAGCCACGTGCAGACCATCTCAGACACCTGCACTCGGGCCTGTGGTCCAATCATCCTCTTTATGAAACCTGCTGGGTAAAGGCACGAGGAACTTGAATGGGCTCCAGCACTTCACTTCTCTCATTTACTGTCCTGTCATACTCACCAATCCCAGCACACTTAATCTAAGCCATGCCTGCCTTATTTTTTGTTTGTTTGTTCATTTTTGAAATTGCAATTTAATCACATTTCTCCTTTCCCTTCCCACCCCCCTTCTTCACAGCCTTTACCAGAGTTCACTATGATCTTCTTAATTGTGTACTTTCTCTTTGTCAGTCTCTAATTCATAATCTATCTTGACAGCCCAGCAATTAAGCTCACTTGCCATGCATTCTTCAGCCTATAGTTTAATGCAGAAACATTATTATATATGCTTAATAATGCAATGTTATGGAATTCAGAAACATTTTTATATATGCTTAATAATACAATGTTAGAGGTTGGAGGTATGCTCAAAAATTAAAAACATTACTGCTCTTTTAAAAGATCTAAATTTGGTCCACAATATGCTCCTCACACAACTCACAACTCTCTCCAACTCCAGTTCCAGGAGATCTGAAATGCCTCTTCTGGCCACCAGGGCCACTATAGTCACATGCACATAACTGCATGTGACAGTGTACACACACACACACACACACACACACACACACACACACACACTTTTAAAAACAAACTTAATATTTGAAAAGTAGTGTAATATTTAATGTTTATACCCATATTGATGTTCATATTCAACATTATGTAAGCATTTAAATTTTGAACTATACTAAAAGAATTCTAATTTTTTTTTATCTGAAGTGGCATGAGACAAGCTCATCTCAGTGAACTATTTTTACCAGTAACTACGTTGGCATATATAATATAAATATACCAGATGTCATGTTATTTATTCAACATAGTAAAGAAAACAGAACAATAAAATACTTCTGGGTGGATCTATTTTGTTTTTATTTTTCTCTTGTGAGAAGACTAATAAAATGTCAGTGGACACATAATGTATTTTAGAATGATAGAGTGTTTACTTGAGGGAGGAGCCTAAGTATTAAAATCTCCCCCAATCTGCCTTTCCTTGAATTTTTAGAAAGGTCACAGTTTCCTCCATGGTAGGCCCATCAGAACAGAGACACGTGTCCAAAACCTCTTTTCAATTAGAAGATATTACACTTTGTTTTTAATTTGTCTCTACTGATAGTGTAGTGACAAGAATCTTCCCAGAAGAAGGTTTGGGCTTGGAACAGGTTCTCATGGCTGTTTAATACTTCCCCTGGACTCCTATGCAGGCTTGCTGCAAATAAACATAGACTTTCTCCTTTTCGTTCTCAGAAACTCACATTTTTACAGGCACTAATAAATCTAGGAAGAATATTATAGAAATTGATTCTTAGCCTGGCAATTGTCACCTGCCTCATTAATAAACAAGAAATATATAATTATATTCAATTTAAAGATAAGGAACCAGACATATGAAAAAAATATCCACAAGCAATGAACAATATTTGGAGGACTGTAGAAATAGAAAGTCAAGTTTGCTTTGAGTTTGCTCCACAGTTTTTATCAAAGGAAATTATAAATAAATCAACCTTTTCCTGAATTCAATTCTCATGTTGAGCTCTTCTTCCCTGAACCTCTGCCCTATACTTGTCCAGGCTTTTAATTAGAAACTCTTATTTGCTATTTTCTGTACCCCATTTTCTTTTATTACACATAAGCATTTTACTTGCCACAGACAGACCCACCAAAATCCCTATCCTTACCTTGTATCATACTAATCAATATTACTGGGCAAATAAGTCATAATCTTGGAGAAAATAAGTTAACTGTTTAAAAACAAATCATTGCTAATTCTAGAATTTCTTTGGGGAACTCTGTGTGTATGTGGTTGGGTGGCCACGTAAAGCCTTATGCATATGGTAGTCAGAGAACAATTTATAGTAGTCAGTTCCCTCCTGCCAACTGGGGATTGAACTAAGCTCTTCAGTCTTGGCAGCAGGTATGTTTTTTCTATGAAGCTACCTCTCCAGCCCTGTAGTCTCTAATTTATCCAAAGCACCAATATAACTAGTGTTCATTTGTGTCTTAGTTCAAATCTACCATCAGCAGTCATGGAGTGTAGTGCAGTTCAGAGTGATCAGCTTCATCCACAGTACAGAGGAAATGACCCCACATACTTTGGCTATGTGCATATGTTTCGGGTGTATCAACAGTGTGTGCCTTTGTAATGAGCACAGTTGGTGCTAGATGCTTTTTCCCTTAAACAATTATTAATACTTAAGCTATGAAGAATAGTTAGGATACTATTGAGACAAATCGATTCTTTTTCAATAATTAGGATACTGAGAACCAAAAGTCTAAAAAATTAATTGTTAAGAATAAATAAAATAAATTAATTATTAGCTTTCTTTGTGAGTGATTAAAAGTACTGAAATATGTCAAGAAGCTGAAGTAACTTGGAATTTTGTGGTATAGTAAAATAAATTAGACAATGTTTGCATAAGGACTGCTCTGATATAAATTGTTTACAAAAAGTTGATTTATTCAAATTAATGCCTCCATGGATGCACTGATAAGCAAGTTATTAATTCACTCATTTAGTCAGCAAACATTGACTGAGTACCTACTTTATTCTGAGCACCAAGGAATGAAGACAAATATAACAAGATGTCTGCCCTTCAGATGTTCATAGCCCAAAATGATGACAGACATGTAAATATGAGAGATATTCTACTGCATGACAAGTGTGACAACCAAGTTATAAGGGAAATACAGGAGAGACTGGAGTACAAGGAGAGTGTGTCACTCTCTGGGGAAATGGGAAAAGGATATAAGAAGTTAGTAGAAGGGAATTTAGCAAGTGCAATAGATAATTAAAGAAAGAATGAGCACTGAAGCATAAAGAAAAATATTTCCGTACTTACGACAATTGTGTCTGTAGAATTAAAAATATGTGGACGGGTTAATATAATCATAGTCTCTTTGAGAACATTAGATTCTCAAGTTTAGGTAAAGAAGTTCAGATAGAAAATGAAACGTGAAAAATTAAACCACAACATCTCTATGAAGTTATTATTTATTCAACCTACCTGGCACTTTATTAGTGAGCTAAGGATGAACACAACACCACAGTATTAGTATTTACACACATCACAGCTGGCTGAGAAGTAACAGCAGAGATAGAACAAGTCAGAAATACTGGTAGACTAGAGAAGTAGAAGAAAACATTGAGCTTTAGGATGAGAACAACAATTTAGAAAGAAAAAATAAGAAACAAAAATGTCAAATTTTAGCAATTTATAAAACTGAAAAGCTATTATAAACAGTTTATAGAGTGCCTCTCAAGACATCACATAAGTATGTGTTAGCCTGGAGAAATGTGTCAATAAGGCATGGTATCATGTGTGTTGAAAATTAAAGGTAACCCAAGGAATTAACTGCCTATGACATATGTGATGAGAAGTTTGTCTACTTTCCTAAAGAATGCAAAGTCTTGAAGAAAAGCACTCTTTAGCAATACAATACAATGAATTATGGAAAGATGTCAATGGGAAACTCCTCAAACAGGTTCTTCTAAAGGAAACAGTGCCAAGCTCTCTGTGTTTGCATTTACTCCAAACTCTGAATAACTTCCCAATGATATGCTGCAAAAAATATTCTGTGTAAGAATACTGGTTTTTGAAGATTTGTAAAATGGATTTAACTGGAAATAATTTTGAAATATTAAAATTGAAGGTCAAGTGAGATGGCATAAAGGAAACAAAAGGAGAAAGAGAGAAAACAGCTAAGCAGAGGCTTCACTACACACAGCAGGCAGTGATCTGGGCACATACTTTTTTATTTTATAATTTAATTTAATTTTACATGTCAGCCATGGATTCTCCTGTCCTCCCTCCTCCCACCCCCTCCCCTACCCTCTCCCCAACCTACCCCCCATTCCCATCTCCTCCAGGGCAAGGACTCCCCTGGGGATTCAGCTCAGCCTGGTAGATTCAGTTCAGGCAGGTCCAGTCCCCTCCTCCCTTCACACAGGCTGAGCAAAGTGTCCCTGCATAGGCCCCAGGTTCCAAACAGCCGGCTCATACACTAAGGACAGGTCCCGGTCCCACTGCCTGGGGGCCTCCCAAACAGTTCAAGCTAATCGACTGTCTCACTTATCCAGAGGGCCTGATTCATGGGAGATCCTCAGCTATTGGTTCATAGTTCATGTGTTTACACTAGTTTAGCTATTTGTCCCTGTGCTTTTTCCAATTATGGTCTCAACATCTCCTGCTCATATAATCCCTCCTCTTTCTCACCAATTGGACTCCTGGAGCTCCATCTGGGGCCTGGCTGTGGATCTCTGCATCTGGTTCCCTCAGTCATTAGATGGGATTTCTAGCACGACAGTTAGGGTGTTTGGCCATCTTATCACCAGAGTAGGTCAGTTCGGACTTTCTCTCGACCATTGCCAGTAGTCTATTGTGGAGGTATCTTGGTGGATTTCTGGGGACCTCTCTAGCACTTTGCTTCTTCCTATTCCCATGGGGTCTTCATTTATCATGGTATCTCTTTCCTTGTTCTCCCTCTCTGTTCTTGATCCAGTTGGGATCTCCCGCTCCCCTAAGCTCTCTTTCCCCCAACCCTTGCCCTTCATTAACCCCCTTCACATCCAGTTTGCTCATGTAGATCTCATCCATTTCTCTGTGGTTGGGTGATCCCTGTGTCTTTCTTAGGGTCCTCTTTACTAGGTAGCCTCCCTGGAGTTGTGAGTAGCAGTCCAGTCGTTCTTGCTCTACATCTAGTATCCTCCTATGAGTGAGTACATACCATGTTTGTCCTTCTGAGTCTGGGTTACCTCACTCAGGATGATTTTTTCTAGAACCATCCATTTGCCTGTAAACCTCATGATGTCATTGTTTTTCTCTGCTGAGTAGTATTCCACTGTGTATATGTACCACATTTTATTTATCCATTCTTCAGTTGAAGGGCATCTAGGTTGTTTCCAGGTTCTGGCTATTACAAACAATGCTGATATGAACATAGCTGAGCATGTGCCCTTGTGGTATGACTGAGCATTCCTTGGAAATATGCCCAAGAGTGGGCACACACCTTTTTAAATGTAGATTTTTGCAAAATGGTAGTGTTTTCTTTTTAACCACCATAAAGATACGTTGTTTGTTTGTATGTTACATTTTGTGTCACATAATGGCCCAGAGACTTAATAGAATTCAGATTCAGGACTCCTGGAAATCTATAATTTCATATAAGAAGCATACAACATGGTATCTTAAGCTTCACATTTGAGCAAATGCATTCACACACCAGAAATCCATTCTGCAGTCAGTAATATATGATCTTTGCCCAGCTGTGTTCGAGTTCTAGACTCCTTTTCATGAAACACAATAACAATAAGTCAATAAGGTAGACTCATGTTGCTGGAGAGCTTCTCTCCAGGTCCCACCAAGCCCCGCAGTCCCACAACCCTCATATAAAATAATCATTTAGACACTTATATTACTTATAAACTATATGGCCATGGCAGGCTTCTTGTTAACTGTTCTTACATCTTAAATTAACCCATTTCTATAAATCTATACCTTGCCACATGGCTTGTGGCTTACCGGCATCTTTACATGTTGTTTGTCCTGGCCGTGGCTGGCAGTATCTCTCTCTCCTTCTTTCTGTTCCCTCAGTTCTCCTCTCTCCTTGTCCTGCCTATACTTCCTGCCTGGTCACTGGCCAATCAGTGTTTATTGATACAGAGCGATATCCACAGCAGACTCAAATGAAATTCTTACCAACTCTAAATTGAATTCTTGACTAGGAACAGTCTCCTGAACTCTTAACAATATGCATCTGTCCTAATTCCTTAGATTCACATAGCAAACCAGGCCAGTAGCTGGTCCCAAGCCTATTTATCTGACCTGACTACTTCCTTCCATAGTGATCAAGATAAAGGCATCCTATGATCTCCTGTCCACAAATACAAATGTATCCTTTCTTAGGGCTGCTGGAGCTTGACTTTTTGTCTCCTGGCCAGCATCTGAGATGAGTAGAACAACCAAGAGAACAACAATCTTAGGGTAAATGCAATAGAGACCAGATAAGGCACGTTTAAACCTTGCAACATGTTTAAATAACTTTTCGCTGGTCTCAGGGCTAAGCTAGGGAACTGAGACCGGACTAGCTGCTCCCTTTTTTGGGAATGGAACTGTGTAGGCGTTCCCTGGTTATATGGAACTTTGCAGGCGGTTTAGGTACCCGCCAGACGGGGAGGAGGCTGAGGGTGGGAGTCACCCAGGCCTTTGGAATTTGCCCCACGTGAGTGCCAGATATTGGTGAAATTATTAAGGCGACTCCACGTAGTTAAAAAGAAGATTTATTTAGTGGGTAACTTACAAATGAAGGGATAGGTAGGTTGTGGGGTCTGGGGAAGGTGTATCACAGTACAGCGGTGTTCTCTGGAGCTCTGCTCGGTCCACCTCCACCGTCTCGGGTCCAGGAACAGAGAGAGCACTGGCCCATCCAGATCTCGGGTCTCCAGGGGCCTTCCTTGGCCCTGCCTTGTAGGTGTGACAGTTGCTGAAGTCTCAATGGGGGTTGGAACTTCCAGATCAAAGCTGGAATGGCTACCCACTACAAACTAGACTTCACAAATACCTACTGCTGCCTTGCACTTACTGGAGAGCCCAGAATACGGCTTTAATTCAATCTACAACCATTCTAGAAAGTACTTTAAGAAAGAGAAGAAAACATCTGTGTCTGTATATGCTACTCTAGGGAAAAATGGTGACCCAGAGAGTGAATTATGCACAGAATATCAGTAAGAAGACCAAAGAGGGAGAGGTTTCAATGGCCTGGAGGGTGGTATAAAAGCTGCTTGAAGACCTTCTGTGTGTTAAGGGGGGAACTAAATACCCCTGAAAGATGAAGTTTTCAGAAGAAATGATACTGAAAGTTTTGATCTGGCAGGAATGTTGTGTTAGAGTTCTCTAGAGGAGTAGAATTAATGAGATCAATATATATTTCAAATGGATTTATTAGATTGGCTTATATGATAAGGTAGAAAAATTCCAACAATGGCTGTCTGTGCTGGTTTAAAAGAAAATGGTCCCCAAAGGGAGTGGCACTATTTAGAGGTGCAGCCTTGTTAGAGGAAGTGTTTCACTGTGGAGGCAGACTTTGAGGTCTCTTTTGCTCAACCCTCAGTGTAACAGGCAGTTGACTTCCTGTTGCATGCAATATGTAGCACTCTCAGCTTCAGCACCATGTCTGCCTGCATGCTGTCATATTCTCCATTGTGATGGTAATGGACTGAACCTCTGAAACTGTAAGTGAGCCACACCAATTAAATGTTTTCTTTATAAGAGTTGCCATGGTCATGGTGTCTCTTCACAGCAATAAAAACCCTAACTAAGAAAATGTTTTACACTAGAGAGGTATAATAAACATTTAGTTGTTCAGTACATAAGACTGGCTGTCTTGGCACTCAATTTGGGTCAAAAGATTCCTGGAACTCCACCGATCTTCAGTATTGGAAGCTAGAAGAAGCTGCTTCTCATATGAAGGAAGGAAGCAGGATCAGGGAGACAGTAAATGAACTTTGCCAACAAAAAAAATGAAAGCAGAACATGCTAAAAAAAAAATCCTTCCTCTAACACATCAACCTCAATGTTTACGACTTTGCTCTCTTATATGATAAGAAACCTAGTTTTAACCCCATATCACCATCATTATTATTTTCTGCATGCCTGTAGGCTCCCTACTTCTATCTAGATTGCACATCTAGACCGATGATACTTATAGTAAATAATAGCTACTTATAGTAAAAAGATCACTTTTTACTTTATTTTTTAATATCAACACTGAATTTTAAAATGTTTCCTGAATCTTAGCTTCAGAGGTGTTGTAGCTAACTACAGATGATGATGCAAACCATGAAGAGTTGAGTTCAATCTGAAATGTAATTTCTCTTACAAAATTGTTTGATTTTTTTTTACTCAAATTTCTCTCCTTTAAAATAAATGTGGTTAATAAAGTATAACTTTCAGGAATTTCCTCTCAAGAAAATGGAGTTGAATTGAGTTGTGACAAAATTGGTCAAGCTGACAATATGATGGGAAATCTGCTGGAGTTGGTAATGTTGGTTATACAGAATACTAAGTAGAGTTGTTAAGGTAGTGAGTCATACCTGAGAGGGATCTATAGGTTCAAGGCCTATAATCACATATTTACCTGGTTTGAAGAAAAAAAAGGAAGAATAGAAGCAGAACAAACCAAGAGCTTAGATAAAAGGAAGGAAGGACACTTCATATCAGCAGGTATTGGGGCTGTCTGCATTATCATATGGCCCATGAAAATCCTCAAACTATGAAAATAGTTTGCACAATTATAAAGCATAGTTAACTCCCTGCAATGTAGCTAGATCCTCTTTTGATTACACACAAAGAAAACAATAAGGAAAGCATATATGTATTGCATTTTCCCTTTTAAATCTTATGAAGCAACAGAGGAACCACTGAGTGAATGAAGACTTGTGTGAATGTATGTGTATTCTTAACATGGGCATGTCCATGCTAAGGATTACAAGGCCTTGCACCCATGTGAAATTGAAAATACTGTTTCCTCATTTGGGTCAAGCTCAAAAGTGTTGATTCTCTTGGGGGACTGACTGAGTGAGTAACCAGTGTGTGCAAAGACTAGCAATTACAGCTTCCTGCTCCAAGATATTTACAGCCTGGAATGCTTGCCTGAGACACCTCCTACTGAGACTAGGCAACCTCTCCCCTTAATAAATACACTGAGATTCCAAGCTGTCTATAGTAGTTAGTACCAGTCCATCAAAGTGAGCAGATCCCCACCTGATCCCACTTATTTTGTACATGTTCTGTCCTTTATTCATTCCCTTGTCATCTTAGTCAAATTTTCAGAACTCAAACCATGCAAGGTGCAGTATTCTTACATTTTTAAATTTTGGAAACCATTAAGCACTCTACACATATATTTTAGGCATAATTTCTTGCTAGCTAGAAAGAGATGAATTAATGATTATAATTCCTAGTACAATTGATCTTTTCTGAGAAGACTGTGTTAAAAATATATTGACTATGAAATATTGATCAGAAAGTTCATTGTTGTGCTGTACAGAAAGAAGAAAAGGCATGGAAGTTAGCTGGCAAAAGAGAATACACGAAGCTTGTGAGCAGTTGAGCAGTTTAGTCAAGTGAGGGACAGAAACAAGCAAACAAACATAGAACCCAGGAAGAATTGTGAAAGGATTTGAATTGACTATACAAGGATTGAAGCAACCAAGGATAAGATAGGAAATTAAGCACATTACAATATCCATGTTGTAGAATATTATTTTAAGATGTGTTACATTTGTTTATGCTGTGAAACATTTGTTTAATGATACAAAGATGTGTTGCATTCCTTTATATTGCATTTGGTTAACTGTGAAGCTGTTCTACTGTGCCCATCTAAAACACCTGATGGTCTAACAAAGAGCTGAATAGCCAATAGCAAGGCAGGAGAAAGGATAGGCAGGGCTGGCGGGCAGAGAGAGTAAATAGAAGGTAAAATCTGGGAGGAGCAAGAAAAGAGGAAGAAGGAACAAGAGAACAAGGAGAGAAGGACACCAGGGGCCAGCCGCTCAGTCACCCAACCAACCACGGAGTAAGTGTGAAAGTAAAATATACAGAAGTAAGAAAAGGAAAATGCCCAGAGGCAAAGTGTAGATGGGATAATTTAAGAAAAGCTGGAAAGAAACAAGCCAAGCTAAAGCTGGGCATTTATAAGTAAGAATAAGCCTCTGTGTATGATTTCTCTGGGAGCTAGGTTGCTGGCCCCCCAAAAGAGCAAAAACAAACAACTACATATCCATCTCACATTCTTTCACCAACCTGGAGGTTTGCCTTGACTGGTAACAGACAATGGAATGATTATAAGGGCAGTGTCAAGAAATGAAAAAATGTGACAGAAACTGTAGTGCATTAAATGAGGTAGGTTGTAGTAAGTGGTGTAGTCACATGCTTTTCCTAACTCTTAAAAACTTTGGGGTTGATTTTGGGGATATTTAATAAAAATCAAGTTTGAGAAAGTGTTACTGTAATGAGGATCAATGATATTTAGGTACAAATTTTCTCATAATGTACTCAAGTAAATGCAGACATTAAATTCCATGCTCACACCTCCACACTGCCCTATTCCTTCTTAGCTGGAAGAGCTCCAGAAGAAATCATGAATAAAAAATGGATGAAGCTGGATCATGAGCAAAAAGCACAGAAAATCCTTTGCTCAGAGGTTTTTCTGATCTTTAAGTTAACCCTGCCCAAGCCCATCTAGGTATACACTAGATGAGGGCTTCAGCAGAAGAAACCAAAGAATTCTCATTTTTTCTGTTGTTGTTGTAAAGAAAAACAGAATCAATCAGAAAGTGGTTAGTCATTCCCACAACCTTATTGCCATTATTATACGAATGGACACATCTTGCCAGGCTAGCCCTTATTGTAGCTGACAGGTTTTGTAGCTGATTATATGACTCTTACATGTGGTGACTCATCAATAGGGTCTTATCTTCAAGTTTGGAAGCATAACCAAAATCAATGTTAATAGCCTGTATTGCTTAGGTATGGAGGGTTATATAGGAATCTACTGACCATCATCTTGAGAAGAGGTAAACCATATCTAGCACTAGATATTTTTTATTTGATAGTTCATGGTTTCTGGGAAAGGCATTGTTCCCCCATTGTAGGGTAAGGTCATGTAAACTGATTTTGTATATATATGTATATGTATGTATCATAGGAAGTTTCTACAGCAATTGAGGGAGATCAGCTCCCTCTTTTTCCTCCCAGGGTAACTCTTGAGCAGGGAGAAATAGAAAATATGTATATAGAAATATAGTGGAGAGAGATAGTTTGAAAATACAGGATAGCCTCAGAAGGGCCATCATCCCCTTCTGTCTCTACTAAATGGTTTTAAAGGAATGCAAAAGACCTCCCCCCAGCACAACCAAGTGTAGACCATCCCAACCACCTGGTGACCATGCACATAGTCAAGCCATTCCCAAATGCACCCCTACTGTGTAAAGCAAGCTCAGATCTCACTAGGAAGCTTTTGTGGGCCCCCACAGGTCCCTCCTCTTAATTTTTTAAAGAGACCCTCAGGCCCCATCAGATAGACTGAGGTCTGTCTTAGGTCATCTCCTTCAGCCAGACAACCCTTACCCATCTTGGAGATACACTTTCTACCAAGTGCTCTCTGACTTATGTTGGGAAGCTGGCAAGAGAAAGTTGCCCATCATTGACTCTCAGCCTCTGGTAGGAGGGAGTACTGAACTTAACTCAGCTCTGGCCCATGCTCCTATTGAGCTTACAACCTCCACAGGAATCTCCATAGCTGCCACACCTCCCAGTACAGGAGTAGAGCATGACAGAGATGGCATATCTTTTTTGGAATGGGTCTTAAGATGTCTATAACAGCCAAGCCCCTTTTTAAATCAATATGCTCTTGATGCAAATGGCATCAGATAAATTACATCATACTTAAAGATTCCTTTAGTTTTACCAAACTCTGGTTTATGCCATCAACATAATTTTAGTATAAATTTAGTATAAATATTACTATACATATTTACAACTATCATGACTATTTATTATATGTATTTACAACTAGCATGGTCATTTACTATATATTTATACTTCTTACAAACTTACATCACTATACATATTTATAACTCTTTACAAGCTTGCTTCTTACAAACATATTCAAGAGCAAACTATATAACTATCTTATAAACTTATAGAAGAACTATTTACCAAGCTAATGTTTAAGAGGAAACTCTATAGAACTATATACATATCTAGAACTAACTTAAACTAGCAAGCATCTAAAAAAGCTTTCTTAATATTTAGAAGATTTCTTAGTTCCTAGAAGAGATTTTTTAGCTAAACTATTAACAAGACAACAAGTACACAAATCATTTCTAAAGTTCAGAGTTTATAGTAAAGTTCATAGTTTATAGTCAGCTTTGATATTCTGAAAGTCCTCCTGACAGTTGGAAATAAGAGCCTAATTCACCAATGGCTCTCCCTCAAACCTGGGATTTATTGAGTGTTATTGCTAAACAGTACTTACGCATTCCAGATCTTTTATAAAAACTCTATTAAGAGCTATCTCAGTTTACAGCAAACCCAAAAAGGGAAAAGAGATGAGGAGAAAACCCTCCTAAGGAACATTTGTTCCTGAATTGCTCAGCTGGCAACTCCACAACAGACAATCTCCCTTCAGGAGAACATACTTGTCTAAGTTGGAGTGGGGTTTCAGACTTGCAGTCTTCAGCAGTTTCCTCTGTATACCAGAAACATTGCTGGAACTTCATCCTAAACTCTTCAGTAGTCTGGAGGCCTCCTTATTCTCCTACTACCTCAGACAGAGAGATAGAACTTCAATATCAGGAAAATTGATTTAGCTGCTTATCACTCCAATTTCTCTAGAGGAATGTCATTGGAGCTGACATTCCTCTGTTCCACACTCATCACCAAACACTCAAACAATTTTCCCCTTTCTTAATTTTTTAAAGCTGAATTTGCTATGAGTTCTTTTAGCAATGCTGATGTTTCTGATAGATTATTATTAGCCCAATATTTCTGGCAAGGTTATTTGTTCACCAAAACTGCTACTAATTCAAAGGAGTCAAGAACATAGATGTTTCATGAAACACATTCTTCATTAGCTTACTCTGAGGAAGAACATTTTCACGATATCACTCCATTCATTAACTTCTCAACCCCTGAGGTTATTTTTATTAGAAGCTGAGATATACTCTGACCACAAGTTATTTAACTCAGACTTTTAGTTAGACAGCTAGATTTTTTGGAGTTTGATCCCCATCTACAATGCAGTCATTCCTTTCTGAATATAAATTTTCTTGTTCCCATATTAGATTTGCAATGGAATCACTCACTGTAGATTTTCTGATTATTCTCATTTCTTATCTAGTATCTCATAACACAACCTAAGTTTTTTTTCTTTTTTTTTTTTTCATTTTTACTTGCCCATAAATTTTTCCCATGCCTAAAGTAATTTCCCAGGGTAGGAATCACTTTCCTTTGCTTTAAGCAGTTCAAAGTGGCTTAGTATGTTAAATGTCTCCTGAGAGGCAAGCTTTTGATCACCAGTTTGTTTTTTGAGAAGTAAAGCCAAGCTTTTTAGCAGTGCTTGGAAAAAAAGCAAAGTTTTAAGCCGAGCATTTGAAAGTTTTTGTCCCAGTTTGTCTGCCTTTTCTCCATACTGGCTTGCCTATACTGTCTTGCTTCTAGGCACTACATTTCCCAGAATGACTTTCTCTATAGCATCACTATATTTTGGACTTGATTTCCCAAGCTGTCTTTCTCTTATTGGCACACTGCTACAAACTACCTTTCCCATAATGCCTCTCAAATACACCACTTCCCTTTCCCTTTACACAGCTAAAGTCAAGTTTCTAAAGTCAAGTTTCTGCTTTTAGCATGGGAGATTTGAGTCAAGATTTTTGCTTTTCCATCATGGGAGATCAGGATATTTCTTTTCTGTGTGACCTGGCATTGCTGGATGTTTTTCTTTCCTGACACTGTTCCCAGAGCTGAGTAGCCCACTCGTGTGCTTATTTGAGCAGGTACTTTTATGCCCAAAGCAAAATTCCCTTGGGACTTGCTCTTCTGAGTTAGGGGGTCAGGGAAAGAAAGTGAAACTTGAAACAAAGCTTTTTCACAGTCCTTTCAGAGAGACTTTTTTCCTGATAGATCTTTGTCAAGTCCCACTTGTCACCTCCCCAAACACAAAGTCCCTGAGCCCAAGGCTCAGCTTTACTGCCTCTTCCTTGGCAGTAGACCCTCCCCAGATCCTGTATCACCTATTTTGGCTTCGCCTTGGGGGAGACTGTCCCTGCTTTGGCTTTTTGCCTGCACTTACTTGCTAGACTCTAACCATAGGGAACTTCTGACTGTTGTTTTTCCTAGCAGAGGGAAATGGGGGATGACTTGACCATGTACATAGTCAGTGGGTGGTTGGGATGGTCTACATTTGGCTGTGTTGGGGGGAGGTCTTTTGCTCCACCCTTTGGCATTCCTCTAAAAGTCCATTAGTAGAGACAGAAGGGGCTGGTGGGTTTTGACCCAGGCCTTCCCAAGGCTAACCTGTGTTTTCTAACTGTCTCTTCCCTCTATGTTTCTATCTACATATTCCTTAATTCTCCCTGCTCAAGAGTTACCCTGGGGGGAATAAAGGTTTATTCCAAGAGGTTTGTTGTTTCTAAAACCATTACAGGTGATTCTCCCATACTAATATCGCCAAGTGAATCTAATTATGCCTTTACAGAAACAGAATCTGAGAAACAAAGATCTAAAAGGCTCTTTAGCTTTTCAGAGAGAGGGAGATTGTTAAGTTTTTCCCAAGAAAGCTTTCTATTTTTTACAGAGAAAGACCACCAAATTTTCTCAGAACTTCTGTTCTCTAAATTTTGAATTCATGGCCAAGAGGAAACTTAATTCTATTGGTATGGTATTTCCGTAAAGTGGCAGCATCTGCAGAGTGACAGTTATATTTCATCCGCATTCACTTCAGGGAAGATTCTCCAAAAACTTCCCACAGGAATCTTTTTCTCCCCATTTCTCCTCTTCGATATATTTTTTCTTCTGATTTTTCATTCCTAGCCCCATACATAGAAATCTAAGAACATAGTTCCTCTGTCTTGTTGCTTATCTTATTCTAAGTTTTCTTCCAAATATTTCTACTCTACCTTACTTTAATTTTTTCTATTACTACACTCTACCTTCTTTAATTTTCATAGATAGAAGTTAAGAGAGAGAAAGAAGGAAAGAAACCTAGATAGAAAGAAATCTATGCTGCAGCCTTACTCAGGCATCTTCAGCCCCTCATTCTTTCTCTTGCGAGTAAAAACACTCATCCTCACTTTCACTACAAAACCAGACTGGTCCAACTGCTTCTCATGGGGCTTTCTCTCCAGCTTTCACCAAGTTCCTGGTTTGTCCTTGTTTCAGGTGCCATTTGAAGGAGAGCAGCTCCCTTTATTCCCCCCAGGGTAACTCTTGAGCAGGGAGAATTAAGGAATATGTAGATAGAAACATAGAGGGAAGAGACAGTTAGAAAACACAGGTTAGCCTTGGGAAGGCCTGGGTCAAAACCCACCAGCCCCTTCTGTCTCTACTAATGGACTTTTAGAGGAATGCCAAAGGGTGGAGCAAAAGACCTCCCCCCAACACAGCCAAATGTAGACCATCCCAACCACCTACTGACTATGTACATGGTCAAGTCATCCCCTAATGCAGCCCTGCTGTGTAAATCATTCTCAGTAAATCAGATCTCACTAGGAAGATTTTGTGGGCCCACACAAGCAGATTTCTATATGGGATTTGCAGTCTTTAATTTAGTTATACTTCTCTATAGTCCCTCTTTAAACCTTTTCTTCCTTTACTCACTGTTTGTTTTGATGTTGTACTGTATTTAATGATCACAACATGATCTCCCTAAATCTCAATACAAATAATAAACTAGTTATAAATTACAAACCTTTATGAATGTATTTCTCTTTAAATATCATTGTTTTATTGACTTTGCCTATCCACCCTTTATTATACACTGCTATACCTCTGAATCATGAAGACAAGACCTTCTTCCCTGTGGTATTTGATGTTGTGTACACCTTTTTTCATCCTGCTCACCTTTTTTTTTTTTTTTTTTTTTTTTTGCTTTGGATGAAGTCTTTGCTGTTTACACTCATTCTCATCCTTCATCTTCTCAAAGGCAACAGAATTCTGTGCGGAAATAATACTTGGAAGTTGTCAGCTGTTCCTTAGATATGAAGCTCTGTCCTCCATTCCAGAGTTTCTAAGATGTAGGTTTGTTAAATGTATTTTCCTGAGAACAATGTCATTGCTTGCTTCTTGGATCTTATTTGTTCTGTGCATCTCTGCAGTAAATACTCAGAGCATTGCATTCTGCCCCTGTAATTTCTGGAATAAAAAGTTTCCTGTTAAAGCTAGCCAGACATGATTTCCCCATGAGGAAACAAAACAGCATTTCCATCTTGGCTTTTTATGGTCCATTTTTACAACAAGCACTTTGCTCTCTCATTTTTAGACAAAGGAATGATAGATATAACTATAATTAATATGCAGAAGAAAGGCATGAGCTTAAATATCCATTATGAAAATAGAAAACTCCTCTTTAAATACCCTTTCCTGCCACTTCATATGTAATGCATTGAGGTAAGGCAGAAATGGGACACTACCATAAAGATAATTAATTATTCTCTCCATAATATATGACAAGCTTTACATTTCTTGATGCATAGACATACAGCATGATAAATGAATAGCTATATGCACATACCATTGCTTACTAGTGCCTAGTTTAGTAGTCTGCTGTATTGCACCTAACAATATGTGTGCTTTATTTCAGAGATTTGAAATTAGTTCCATTGTCCAGGCAGCGGTGGCACATGCTTTTAATCCCAGCACTCAGGAGACAAAGGCAGGCAGATCCCTGTGTGCTGTGGGATGTTCTGTATGGCAAATGTGTTGCTAATAAAACACTGATTGGCCAGTGGCTAGGCACAGGAAGTATAGGCAGGACTAACAGAGAGAATTAAAAGAACAGGAAGGCGGAGGGAGTCACTGCCAGCCACCGCCAGGACAAGCAGCATGTAAAGATGCCGGTAAGCCACGAGCCATGTGGCAAGGTATAGATTTATAGAAATGGATTAATTTAAGATATAAGGACAGTTAGCAAGAAGCCTGCCACGGCCATACAGTTTGTAAGCAATATAAGTCTCTGTGTTTACTTGGTTGGGTCTGAGCGGCTGTGGGACTGGCAGGTAAAAGAGATTTATCCTGACCATGGGCCAGGCAGGAAAACTCTAGCAACACCTGTGAGTTCAAGGCTAGTCTGGTCTACAAATCGAGTTCCAGGACAGGCTCTAAAAGCTACACAGACAAGCCCTGTCTCAAAAATAAATAAATAAATAAATAAATAAACAAACAAACAAACAAATAAGCTACACATCTTGCAATATCCAAATGAAATGTCAAAAAAGGTAGTAGGAGCCACCTTTTTTGTTGACAATGACAATTCAAATGTGTTCCATTCTACTTCCCCAGCCAAGGGTACAAACATTCACATTTCCAGACAGGCCAGGGAACACAGCATAGAGAAAGAAAGTAAATGGAGTGGTCTCTTCCTTTGTGCCTCAAGTCAGACTAATGCTGAATTGGAACCAACAAAAGAGGAAAATTAAAAAGCACAGAAGGCTGTGCCTTCCTTATTGCAACTGATAGAGGCCAAAGTCTACTATAAATGAGGCCAGTATTATGAGTCGGACAGTTAATTGTCAAATTTCAACTGTCACACATAATTCTGGAAGTTCTGATTCACAAATACAGGTGTGGTCAGAGCAGATGCACACATATCAGGCCCCAAGGGATTCTGACAGCCTCACCCTACCTTTTCATCCTTCTCTCAATCTGTTAAAGAACAATATCAAAGGTTATGTTCTACTTTTTTTTTTTTTTTTTTTTTTTTTTGGTTTTTCGAGACAGGGTTTCTCTGTGTAGCTTTGCGCCTTTCCTGGAGCTCACTTGGTAGCCCAGGCTGGCCTCGAACTCACAGAGATCCACCTGCCTCTGCCTCCCGAGTGCTGGGATTAAAGGCGTGCGCCACCAACGCCCGGCTATGTTCTACTTTAATATGCAGCCAAGTGTCTCCTTTTAATGATGCTTTCTCAATCTCCTCTAACTCAGATTTTAATTTTTTTTTGTTTTTGTTTTTTTTGTTTTCTTTTGTTTTTTTGTTTTTTTGTTTTTTTTTCGAGACAGGGTTTCTCTGTATAGCTTTGCGCCTTTCCTGGAACTCGCTTTGTAGACCAGGCTGGCCTCGAACTCACAGAGATTCGCCTGCCTCTGCCTCCTAAGTGCTGGGATTAAAGGCGTGTGCCACCACCGCCCGGCAGTTTTTAATATTTTAAGAGGAAGGTTTTATTGAATTCCTATTACATAGAATAGACTTAGGCATATGATTTCAGAGGCAAACAAACTATCTTTTCTTACACTGAATTTCAAAACTAGGGGTCAGAGAACATGTAAATTCTCTATGTAGGACTTATTTCTATCACACTGTTCTGAAGAAAAGAAACTGTGCCCCCCCTTTTTTTTAGGGGGAGGTGTAAATTTGTCATAAGAAGTTTCCTGGTATATCTTAAAATGTCTAACCAAGCTACTTAAGACAGGCATAAAAATATAAGCATTTTAGAAAATTCTTCTTGCAAATATTTCTTCATACCGCCTACTGTTTCCACAGAAATCACTGTTTCCTAACATTATGTACTTCTGTTGATTTGTAAAATTCAATGTCTTTTTCTGACATTTGTCACAATATCCATATTATCTTTCACTTTTTTATATAAAATATGCAATTTAGAAATTTTATGGCATCATAGCTCTGTTAACAACTATTTTTGGCATTTAAAAATAATGTTTTGCTTAGATTATTATAATATTACAGCATATGTACATTATAATAAAAAGATTAAAAACTTAACATATATTAATTAGTATTATATGTTATTTATATTATTGAAAATTATGAGCTTTGTATTAAAATTGAATTTAATATATTTTTATAAAACAGTATAACTAATTTTCATTTTGAAAAATAACAGGGGATAAAAAAATATAGTTTGGAACTATTTTTAGTGAAATACAATTGTTTGAGTTGATAACTATTGAAACAAGCTAATGGTAGCATAGATGTTATCTGTGTGTGTGTGTGTGTGTGTGTGTGTGTGTGTGTGTGCGCGCGCGTACGCGCGCGCACGTGCGCGTGTGTGTCTGTACACAACTGCATCCCCTTGGGTGTTCATTTTACTATTCACATGCATGAAGAGGCAAGGGGAGCAAGTGGGAGGGGAGTGGAGATGTCCTGCTCTGTCAGCCTACACCTCCTCCCCTCAAGGGGTGTTCACTTCCCCTCCATCAATCAGTTTTTTATCAGTTCCATACTGTTTTGATTAAGGATACACCTTCAATATTATATTATTCTTTTCTCTTCTCAATTTTACCTTAAAATCAATTTATTAATATTCAAAAAAATTTCTGAGATATTGAGTCAAGTTACATTAGATCTGTTGATGAAGTCAGTGGATGTGACTTATTGAAAGCACTGAGGTGTCTTAATCCATGAATATAATGAATTTTTCCATTTTAAAAAAAAATTATCAAAAATCCCAATTGTGTACATGCATTTCATCATTTAATTTCACTCAGGAGTATTTTCTATTATAAGCTGTGAACATGTTTCACTTGGCTTATGTTTAAAAAATTCATTATGGAAGATGCTGATATAACTGCTACAGTATTTTTAATTTCAAATACTACTTGCTTATTGATACTGTATGAGAAAGTGACTGCCTTTGTGTACTAAGCATTTGTTGTATCCAAGTGCTGGGTTAATGATTGTAATCTCAGAATTTGAAGTCTGTGGTTGAAGGACTGCCATGAGACCAAGACCGTCCTGAGCTGCATAGTGAGACCCTGTTTTAAGACACAAAAGCTAGATGAATGCATGAGTAAAATGAATAGCCATGTTTTCCTCTGTCTTTTCTATAATTGTATATTCATCCCCCAAAGTTATTCTCTTGCTTTGGAATTAAAAAAAAAATCTCATCACCTGCAAAGGAAAACAAAACAAAACAAAAATCTGCCTTACTTCTTTATTGTCATTGCATTTCATTTGTGTCCTTGCATTATCCATGGTTTCAACAGGATGTGTGAATGGAACTGTGAGTTGAGGTTCCCTGATTGTCTTTTACCAATGACTAACACTTGTTTAAGGATTGATGTTTTGCTTTGTTTTGTTTTTATGAACCAGTGAGTTTTATTGGGGTTTCTTACAGAAATATGGGTAAAGGGTTTATTAGAAAAAACTCAGTGGTGCCTGCATTTCCAAAGCTCCACCCCCACATGGCTGACAGCTCAGGAAAACAGGGAGTCTGGGCTATGCTAGCAGCCAGAGGACAGCCCACCAGGCTTCAGGGTGAACTTCCTAGGTTGGTTAGTGGGTCTGAGCCTCTTTCAGGCAGCACAGCTAGCTCTGAGAGTGTCTCTGGGAAGTCCTTACTGTTCAGGAACTTCCTGAAGCCTTTGAGGCTTTTACTTCCTAAGCTTAAGGAAGTCCTGGAAAGTTGTTGAGCTCTTGGTAGAGTGTACAGTGACCAGATATGCTGCCTCCTCTTGGAACATTCTGCATCTTAATGAATTTTCCTCTAAAATGGGGAATTAATCTTGAAGAAAATTGCTATTCAGCATACAAGAAGCACTTAGTGGACTGAGTGAGATTAAAATCAGAGCTCACATGTACATATACACCCACACCCTACACACATATCCATAAATGAGTAATAAAATAAATCTTTAAAAGGCACAAATATAAAACAAACAAAGAAAATTTAAATGTACTACAGAATTCAAGCCTAAAGAGAAGGAATGGCAACCTAAGGCAACTACAGCATCATTTAGAAAGGTTGAGCCTCTTCCAGCACAGAGCAGAAACATTTCAACACAGCCTTGTGCCTTAAATTGGCCTCTATAGTAAACTGATCCAGAAAGTGCAATGCCAGCCCACTCTAATCAAGTGGCTGAATTAGAAGAATGGAATCTGGTGTTTCTTAAAATTTTTCTAGGTGACATTTTTTAGAGCCTGGTTTACTGCCTAGATATCTGCAGCTATAAATAGGGATGACTTTTGCTTGCTTCTGTCTCCCATTGTAGACTGAAGTTCTTAGAAAAGCGTTGACAGCCAGCGTAAGGAACCTCAAAGTCAGCTCAAGACAGCCCAAGACCAAGTTCTCAGCACAAAGAAGACTTATTTGCCTCAAAGGGACAGAGATCAAGGATACGAGACAAAGACAAGAGATAGAGGAAGAGAGAAAAGGGAAAGAGGGCAGGGATATTCTGCCTCTGGATAGAGAAGATACAGATGTGGTACATAGGAAAATGACAGTTTATAAAGGTACAAAAGGTACAAAACACCCTGTGTTAGGGTGAGGTGTTTAATTTTAATTGGGTATGTTAGAAAGATGAGTCAAAGGGGGTTTTTGATTGCTGGACTTCAATACTTTTATAGTTGGACCTTGGTAGTCAGCCTTAGGAGGAGAAGTAGCCAAATAAGGAAACATACCTTGGTGGTTAACTTTAGGAATGTAATCTAATAGTTTTTAGCAAGGAAGAGGGAATGGGAGAGAAAGGAATGACCTGTCAGTGTCACATGCTTGAATGGGCTAGTATCCCTTCATTCAGTAATTCAATTTGTCCAAGGGAGGCATGTCTTGTTTTCCTTATGATCACTGAAGAACCCAAGTATATGTCACTATATATTCAATAATAATATTGAGTGCAATATTGGTGTGGCACTTAATATTTTTGTTTGCATATGTGACATTTTCTTTATTTCTAAGTAAATGTTACACTCTACTTATAAAATACAAGTACTTTATGTGAGTTTCTATGCATGTTACAAATTTGGGGATGTCTTAGTTACTTTACTATTGCTGTGAAGAGACACCATAATCAAGACAAATTTAGAAGAAAGTATTGTGGGCTTAAAACTTTAGAGTATTAGTCTATGACTACCATGGCAGGGAGCATGGCAGCAGGCAGGCAGGCAGGCATGGCTGTCAGCTACTGCTCCAGAAAGAGCTGATATTCTTTACCAAGCATTATACACATACAGAAAGGGAGAACGAGAGAGAGAGAGAGAGAGAGAGAGAGAGAGAGAGAGAGAGAGAGACAGAGAGAGACAGAGACAGAGAGAAACAGAGAGAGACAGAGAGGGACATGGAGATACAGAGACATGGAGAGACAGAGACATGGAGAGACAGAGACAGAGAGACAGAGAGAGAGAAAAAGAGAGAAGGAATTTTGTGGGCTTTTGAAACCTTCAAGCCTGTCCCCAGTAAAGTACCTAATCCAAGGTCATGCCTCCTAATCCTTCCCAAACAGTTCCACCAACAAGCATTCATATATGTGAAGCTATGGGGGCCATTCTCATCCAGACCACCACAGTGGGGATATTCAGAAATGGGTGTAATGTAAAACAGAATAGATAATATATTTGTGGATAGAGGAAACCTGCATCTAATTGGCTGTCTCAGGTTTCTATGGTGACCACAGAGAGTACAAAAAAAGTCTTTTCCATTTCATTACTCTCTCTTTCTCACCATTCTACTCTGTGGCTCCTGACTTAAACAATGACAGACAACAAGATTACTAAAGCACAGAGTTTTTAATGAAATCAGGTTTTGTATGGAGCCTTTCAGCTCTCTAATCTGTTTCCAGCAGTTCTGAGTGCTGCACAATCACTTTAAGCATCTCCAGGGAGAGTGCAGAAAGACATTCTTTCTGTCTTTGATGTGTTTCTTGTCACTAGAAATTATCTGCAAAAAATGACCCAGCAGAATTATTTTATATGAGAGCTATTTTATGGTACTAAGAAATACAGATTTTTTGGTCTTTTGTTTACAGGCAGCAATTCACTCTATACATGGTCCTCAGATCTTAAGCTTTATCTAATGACACAAACTCTTGATAGGTATAAATTATTAAGAAAAAAAGCAGGAAAATTGTCTTTATCCTTTTGGCCCTTGAATTTAAGAAGAATTGTACAGTCACAGATAAATAGGGGCAGATAGACATAGTTATTTCAGACAGTAAGTGCTTCATTGATAAGAAAGTTCTTCCCCTCATGTATAGTTTAGAGTTGTGTCTTTTAAGAAGGGGGTAAACCTATTAATTGGTTTTCCTACAAAAAAAGCACGCCATTATTCCATTAATATCACATTGGTGAATGCCAAGCCACAGAATGAAGGCTAATGCTTCTCAGTTTACCTCTGCAAGTTATACCCCATTCCAATGGTATGTCTCATCACTTTCAGCTATCACTCTCCTTTTATATACACGCTCCTGAAATGGCCTCAGTAGGAGTGTTAGACTGTGTCCATTACTTAATACTGGTACTTATGTAAGTCTCATTTCCCCTAAAAGTCCCTTTGGAACCATGGTGTTTTCCAGAACATGGAGAACATAAGCCCACTACTGAAACAGAGTTGATAAGTTGTTCCTAATTTTAGTCAGAAGATAACTCATCAAGCAGAATGAAGTTAAGCAAGATAAGTCAGTTGTGGTGCTGAGCATTTTCTACCTTTTAGTGTTACTATCACATCTTAGTCTGCTATAAGAGTACCAAAGACTACACACCTTAACAAAAGTTTTTCTTATAATCGTGATGTCTGGAAATCCAAAACCAGGCTGCCATTAGAAGATTGCACCAAAACCTTCCCTGTGTAGATAACACCTTCTTAATATACCCTTATGAAGCAGAAAAAGTCCGGTTCTAGCTCTGTTTATAGGGACAAGGATCCATCATGTGGCATAATGCCTGTCAAAGTCCTCACACCCTAAAACCTCCCATACAGGTTAGTGGTTCATGACAGTGAGCCGTGTGGGGTATATAAACATTCAGTCCATAGTGGTTAAAGCTGTTGAAGATTATAACCATCTGTCATCAGAGTGTCTGTCCTTCAGGGTGTTCTGTTTATTAAAGAGATGCATAAAGTAACTCAAAACACAAGCCCACAGCTCTGTCTTGTTTTAAGTCAGTGTTTTATAAAATGTAGGTGAAGGGGAAAAAGCAAGAAGAAATTGCTGTGTTTGAATATCAGTGGTTTCCGCATACTGGTATTTGATCCCTTGTAATAGAAACAATAGAACTGTGTCTCCATACATTAAACACAAGCAAACTAAGGCTCAGAAGCTTAAATCACTAAATTAAGACCCAAATAGTCTGTATATTGTACAAGGTATGTTATTCTGCATAAGCAAAATTGGAACTCTAGGTAGAATGAGCACAGGGTTAGAATAGACAGATGGGAAGACTGAGGGAAATACCACCAAGTGAAAAGAGACACAAAGATATACAGAGATGGAAATGTACAGACTGTACCAAAGGGGGCCAAGCATCAACCACTCTCTCTGAAACAGTGATGTTTCTGACACTAACAGTGAAACAAATCACACTGTTTGGGCCTGTTAACACTTGCAGGTGATGTGTGTATGTATGTATGTTTTTATTTCTTTATGATTTGTGATAATCCTGTTAGTTAAGTATTATAGGAAATGATACTTTCGTCAATATCCCCTCCTGTCCTCCATGAAGAAGCCTCCAAGATCTGCAAATTCCTAGTGATATAGGACACATGTGGAATATAAATTTTTAGATACCAAATCTATACATTTTCCAAGCCTATCAGTCAGGGTTCTCTAGAGTCACAGAATTTATAGAATCTCTCTCAATCTCTCTCTCTCTCTCTCTCTCTCTCTCTCTCTCTCTCTCTCTCTCTATATATATATATATATATATATATATATATATATATATATATATATATGAGAATTTATTAGAATGACTTACAGGTTGTAGCCTAACAATGCTAACTGTGAATAAAAAGTCCAGTAATCCATTAGTTGCTCAATGCCATGAGGATAGGTGTCTCAGCTGGTCTTCTGTATATTCAGGAATCCTGAAAAAGTAGGCTCCAAAGCTAGTGAAAGAATGGACATGCTGATAAGGCAAGGCAAGCAGGTGAAGGGTGAACACACCCCTTCTTTCTTCCATTGTTCTTCCAGCAGGTGTGACCCAGATTAAAAGTGTACCTTCCAGCCTCAAGGCCTGGATTAAACGTGTGTGGCCCCAAGGTATGGATCAAAGACATGGTGTTTTCTTACCTCAAAGTTTGGATTCAAGTGTACCCTCCATTTCTGGATTATAGTTCATTCCAGATATAGTCAAGTTGACAACCAAAAAGAGCCAGCACACCAAGTAACTTGGAAACACTTGCTATAGCAAGGTTTATGGCACTGCAGTCAGCAAATCACAGGGGCAGTTTTGTCTCTCAGCAAATCACTAAAAATCATGATGTTAGTTTTGTAAATCATCCACTGGTCTTTAGAATGTAGGAAAAGAAATGCATGTACAGCGGCTGGGGCCATGGTGCAGTAAATAAAAGGCCTAGTGCACAAGCACATGACACAAAGCACTCAGTTCAGATACATGGTGCTCAGGTACCCAGTTGTTAGTTCCTCATTTATTATGAAATTCATATACTTAGCTATTTTGTTTTCTTGAATTGTTATATTATGATGTGACATATATGATTAAAATAATCTCAACCAGTCATTAATATCCTTGAAGTCTATTTCAAATGAGCTAATTTAATTTGTTATGTAAAAATTTATCTTCTATATAACACCATGGATATTCTGACAGCAGTTCAGGCTGAATTCAAGAAGAATTAATAAAGTAGGTCAAACACTATTTCTAAGGTTGGAAACTCAATCATCTGAGCAGATAAAAATGATGTAGCTGTTGTCTCTAAGCAAGTCACATATATCCCACAATCCTTAGAGCAATTAAGGTGAATGAGATGTTCCCATATGAGAAAGGTCTAAATTGTGAATGAGAAGTGATATAAACAATATGTATATATGATTATATTTTTCTTCAGCTTGTCCAGGAATGCATCTTTCTTTGTTTTCTGTTTTAAACATTGTCTGATAATCTCTCATATAAGTCACCTTTCCCTAAACTTGGAATATTAAATCAACAAAGCATGATCTCTTCTGTTCTCTCTAGCTTACACATTCAGGTTACATAAGCAAAGCAAAAATAAATGAGAGAGGAACTTAAAAAGGCTGAGGTGGCAGTACTAAGCGCTGTTTAATTTATTTTGAAGATTTTCTCTTTACACTTTAGACGGTATTCTATTATGGGTCTAGGTTAAGAAAAATGTGCCAACTGACTGAACTTTGGCAAATTATAAAACATTATATCTTGTTTCACTCTCCAGATGGTCTCATTTGAGTCTTTCCCCTCTATTTAACTTCAGGTATTAGCAAGATTTTGAGATTGAGATAAACCAAAATTGAGATAAACTATTCAATTTTCTTTTAATAATCAGATGAAAGTGACTTATTTTGTCATTATTTTATTGTCTGTGAAGAGAAAAAAATTATATAGTTATTCAACAAATATGTGAATTCTATCAGATATTTCTGAAGACGTTAAGATAAAATAGTAAAGGGGATATACAAATTAAACTTTGGAGGAGGAAACTCTCCCTTTTACAACAAATATAATTAAAATTAATTTTTGCATGTTAATATGAGTGAACTTCTTTCCAACATTCCTCAAATCAGAGCATAATTTTCTTCAAATGAAAAATTCATAATATCAGTGGAAAAGCTAGGGCAAGTGCTAATAATGTCATACAGCGGTGAAAGGCTTGCTTAGGATGAGCAAAGCATAAGATACACTGTCTTTTCCAAAAATGTAGATCGGAAATAGCAAAAGGAATCATAACTGTCAAGGAAATGCTTTACCCCCAGCCTCTTTTTGTTCTTTTTCTTACCACAGCAGCCATCTAGAAGCAGCTAAGGCCAAGTGCCACTATTTCTAATACAGACTGTTATGGGCTATTGCGTTGAATGCTGTGAGCCTGTCAATATTTAAACCATATCAAGAATTTTGAACAGGGTAAAAATAGATAATACAGGTTAAGTATTAGTGCAGTAGTCATAAAATAACAGCTATTGTGTCATGAAGCTATTTTTTCCATTTGAATATGCTCAGTTTCAATATAAAATACATTTCTTAATGTTAATCATATTGGAAATATTTCAGAGACAGAAGCATGATCTGTGATTCCATTCAATTTGCTGATAATACTATATGAAATATTATTTAAACATTAGGCCCATAAAATGGGTTTTAGATAAAATGATTCACTTCAACTTTTCTACCTTGTTATATTATTCATGCTAGAAAATTAGTCAAAGTCATCTTTGTGAAGATAATAAAAATAATGTTAGTAAAACTACTGTCTGCAGAGATGATGGTATTTCCTAATGTTTTCCTAAGCAGTGACTCAGAACCAACTGAGAAATTCTGAAAGGGAGACCAAGGCTGGTAATGTGCTCTCAAAAGAGCCTTTGCTATGGAACTTTTGAAGAATGTTCCTCAGAACTTTCTAGCACCCCTAGAGCTATCCATTTCTTAATAATCTCAAAGTTCATGAGGCAAATCTAGGTAAAAAAACACAGGGTCAGTTATGTTTACTATTTATGACTATTATTTTTAAAAAAATAAGAGGAAATTGTCTGGATATATTAACTTTTGACAAATAATTAATACTATAAAATTCTAAAAATTATTTTTCTAAGCTTACATATTAAAATTTCAGAATGTATAAAAAAACACTTTAAATCCATTTTTTATTTTTAGTAAGAATATTTCACTTTGATTACACCTTAAATTCTCCTTAATAAAATATGTATACTGTGTGTATACATGTATGTGTTTGTGTGCACATGTGTACATGTGTGTTTATATACATATGATGTGTGTATATGTGTGTGTGGTATATGTGTGTGTCATGTGTGTATGAGTTTGTATGTGGTATGTGTATACTTAGGTGTGTGTGTGTGTGTGTGTGTGTGTGTGTGTGTGTATAGGCATGTGTGATTTCCCACTGTTCCCAGGATGAAGTGGCAAAGTAGCTAATTGAGACCCTATAATTTTAATAGTTAGGTTCAATATAAGCATTTTAAATAAAGGAAAAAAATAGAGAACAGTCACATTTATGCCTGCTCAGTGACATATGTGGACAGATGTGGGCCATCTTAATGAGATAAGGCTGAATTTTTACTTCAGACGATGGTATGAAACATGACTCAGAAATCATGGACAGTACACATCAGAATACTAACAGCACAGAGTTAGTAGCTGATTTCATTACATGAAAACTAGATATGTTATATAGAAAAATTTCAGTGGATTTATAGAGTGGCTGGGTGTTCCAGAAGTACTGTCACTGAAGCGACAAGAATTTGGCCAACAGATGATGTATTAGTTGAGAACACTAAGTAGCCACATTCCTTACAAGAGGACTTCCCCAGAGATGAGTGAGGATAAGGACTTTATTATATGTGCTTTCCCTAAACTCATACATATACAGAAGACTTGGTCCTTGAAGATCTATCAGGAGAGTCCATGTGCCTCAGGGGAACTGGATGAAGGAGATGGATGTACCCGCAGGTCATCATTTCACACTGGAGTGTTTTCCTATTGTGATATTTTAGAGGAGAGTTGGACTTTTGGGATAGCTATAAGTCATCCTTTGGAATTTTATAGTGTACTTAAACTCAAGTCATGCACACAGAAAAAGTAAAAGTGTCAACTCTTAGTAGCTGCATGGGAGAGGAACTTTATCTGTTCACAGACTTGGAATTTTTCCAAAGGCAAAGAACATTAAAAGGAGAACCAGCAAGGAGCAGAGGAAAGACTCCACTAGGTGGTATTGAAACAATATTTAAGAATGCTGAATAGTCTCATAATTTTATACTTATTTGATAAATTAATTAAACATGTGGAATATGAATGCAAATGCACTTATATATAGTAATGTTAAAGAGTATTGATTTTAGGGGCTATAGAAATTCCTCAGCAGTTAAGAGTAAAAGCACACTTTCAGAGGACCCAAGTTGCTAATTTAGAACACAGTCAGGAAGTTCTCAACTGCCTGTAACTCCAGCTAAGGGAGATCTGGCACCCTGCTCTGGACTATGTGGCATCTACAGCCATGTGCACAGACTTGCACAGATACATAAATGCACACATGCATTTAAAAATAAACTTTTGTTAAGAAGAAAATTGACCTTGGAGTCAAACAGGGCTAGTTTACAGCTCCAATTTATTTATTTATTTATTATCTTGTTAATTTGCCTGGTAGTATTTAATCATCAAAAATGCAGCAAAAATCAGGTTTGTAGAGTGTCAGTCTAGGAAGTAAAAGTCCGTAAACTCCACCTACTATACTATATAAACTCGGTCTGATGGCCCTTACCCATAATCCCAACTCTTGATAAGTGGATGCAGGACTGGTAGCACATGGTCATTCTTAGCTACATAATGAGTTTAAGGCAATTATAAACTACATGAGACATAGTCTCAAGAAATAAATAATGGCTCTAATAATGCATCTAACAATAGTTTAAACAAAGTATATGAGATTGTGTACAAACATTCATCTAATTAATTGTTGCTATTGAAATTAATTATATAACCCAAACTCTTGCTTTGTGGGATGAAGCTGCAAGAAATTATACCATAAAGGATGCTCAGAGATTAGCTGGGCTCCACTTTAACTCATGAATTTGAAAACATGATTATTAATAGAAAACAATAAACTTGATTTAATTATATTAGAAACTATGGTTTATAGATGTTTAACAGGTATAGATACAACCAGTGTCATTTTAGTCCAATCAGTTTTAATCTGACATTCATACATTGTAAACATTCATTTGGGATGGGAGGCAGCATACTTTAAATCTTTTACATTTGAATGGAACTGCATTTTATATATATATATATATATATATATATGAACATATATTATTTATCTGCCCATTCCTCAGTAAGTAGTTAGACTGACTTCATAATTGGGCTGTTGTCACATTGAACCTATAAATATGTAGAATAAATAATAATCATTTTATTAATTATTATTTATATTCATCCATAAGAGATTCCTTAACAAAATATTCCATTCTGTCTAATTATGTGTGGAGAGGCTACTTCCAGAGTAGCCTGAGTGATTGTTTATCATATAACCATGTAGCTATATATCACTTAACTAGTTATCTATTCACTTATTTTCTTTTAGGAGTATCAGATTGAGAATAATCATGAAGGCATTTGACATTGTCACAGCACATCTTTCATATGATCTTTCTTTAATTGCCATATATAACTGTACAAAAATAAGGGGTTTATTGTGCCATTTCCATAAATTTGTAAAATGCATTTTAGCATGTCAACTTCATCTATTATACTCTTATTCTCTCTCCAGTCTGCCTTTCCCATTCTCCTTCCAGATTCTTGGAATCTTTTACATTTTATGTCTGTTTTTATACTTTGTGTTCTATATATGAGAGAAAATATAACATTTTTGTCTTTATGAAACTTGCTTGTATAACTTGATATTGAAGTGTGTAGTCCTATCCTTTTTTTTCTGTTTTCTTGATGATAGTCATTCTGAAGCTAAAAGAAATCTCATGGCTGTTTTAATTTGTATTTCCCTGATGACGAAAGATGCTAAGTACCTCTTTTCATATAATTATTGGCCATTTTCACTTCTTCATTGCAAAAATATTTTTAGTTCACTTATTTATTTTTTGTAGTATTAACTTTTTAGTTACTTAATTTTTTGAGCTCTCCATGTGTTTAAAAGAGTCTCGTTAAATGTATTTGGTTAATGTTTTGTCCTATTCTGTAGAATGTGTCTTCACTGTGTTAGTGAATTCTTTGGCTGTAAAAGCCTTTTAATTTCATAAAATCTTATTCATCAGTTCTTGCTATGAGTTCATGAGTTGTTAGAGTCCAATTCAGAAAGCCTAAACTATGCCTAAATCATGCTTCTTCTCTGTTTATGTATGGTATTCCCAAAGCTGTAGATCTTTTAGGTCTTTTATCTGTTTTTATGAATTTTTTTACATAGTGATCATTTCATTCTTATGTATCCGGATATTCATTTCCTAGTACCACTTGTTAATGAGATTATCTTTTTTCAAAGGTATATTCTTGGAGCCCTTTTCTAAAATGAGATCATTGTTGCTATTTGGGCTTATTGCCATTTCTTATGTTTTACATAATTATATGAAGATTGACATTAAAGCATTACCACTTTGTTGGTGATTGCATTGGGCCTGCACATTGCTTTTGGTAAATGGCTCTTGTGAAAATTTAAAATCTGTTCACCCATGAACATATGATGCTCTTCCATTTTCTAGTGTCTCTTATAAATAACTTCTTTGGTACTTTATAGTTTTCATTTGCAGGGTCTTTACTATCTTAAGTTTATACCTAGGAATGTCAGGTGGTTTTCAACATTGTTGAAGCTATTGTGAAGACTATTTACCTGACTTACTTTTTAGAGACTTTGTTGTTTGTGTAAGGAAAAGTTATAGATTGTTATGTGTTGATGTTATATACTATTATTTTTCTGACAGCCATTGTCAGATCTAATAGGCTTTTTGGGGATCTGTTTTTCTGCACATTTTATGCATGAGATTATATTATCTAAAATGAGGAATGATCTGACTCCTTCATTTTATTAATCTTTTCCCCTTTGTTTCTTTCTCTTTCATAATTTCTGTTTTAAGTTTTATACTGAATAAGGCAACTTTGTCCCCATTCTTATTTTAGAGGGGGTGCATTCTGCTTCCCAGATTCAGTCAGTGTTGGCTGCAGCTCTGTGAAATGCAGCCTTTGTTATATTGAGAAGTGATTCTTGTATGTCTAGTTTCAGCAGAGTTAGATTAACTTACCAGATTGATTTCGTATGCTGTCACGTGTTGCTAGTAAGAGTCCATGGTGAATGTTAAATTTCTTTGGAAGTGGGCTGAAATACAGAAGGCTGAGAGGTTTCACAGTCAAATCATTACCCTTGAAGTGAAACAAACAATGATGCAATCTGAAAAGGTGTATTGCTTAATGATGTAAAAAGGAAAATAGATCCACTTTAACTTTAAAATGAAGAATTACCACTTAAGAGAATGAAATGAGGCTACTTAAGAAAATAACACTCTTCAAGTTTTAGATTTATAATGTATTGATTTTAAAGACAAGCACAACAGTGAAGCTCAGCTCACCCATTACCTTTTAGGATTGAATTATGCCTAGAGGATCAGTGTTAAAAGCTGGTCCCCAATGCAGCAATTCTCAGTAGTGATTGGCACTTGAGAACTCTAATCTTATGAATAAATGAATCTATTGATGAGTTCGTTACATAGCAGGCTATTACAATCAATGTGCTAAGAAGTAATAGGACTTAGTTAAAGAAAGTGAGTGTGGGAGGAAGCATGTCTTGGGACCTATATCCCTTCCCTGGCACCTGTCCCTCTTCCTGACACTATGCAGTAAGTAGTTTTCATTCACTCCACATATCCACCACAATGTTCTGCCCCATCACTTCCTAGAAGAAACTGAACCAGGAGACCATGGAGTAGAATTTCTAAACTATAAGCAAATAAATTCTCCTCTCAGATTATCTCTCTTAGGAATTTGACAAGCAATAGTAAGCTGACTAAGAGCATAGTGAAAGCACTTCTTAAATGTCTACTTTGAACTCAACACTATCTTTTAGTGAGTAGGGAAGTACACCCCTAATCAAAGTTCCATCTGAGTAAAGGGCTGTGGGCACCTCTTGACTAGGTTCTGTGTCATCAGAGGTCCCATGGAGCATTTGCTTTTCACAGCAGTCTCTTGCCTACTGATATATTTAACAAAATGACTCTCTGTGCCATAAGCCTCATTACCACTTGCTTTAATTGTAAGCTGTGAGATATCAATTGTCCTCTATTTTGAGAAAATAACTTCACATTATTGCTTTAACCACTTTCAGATGTAAAGTTCTATGACTTAGATGATTCACAATGATATGTAATCATTACCACTGTCTACTTGTTGAACTGGATCCTCACCCTGAAAGCAAAATACTTACAAGTCCCATTCACTGTTCCTTTCTCTCTTCAGTTCCTCATGTGCACTGTCAGTTGTAACACAAATTGCTAAACAGTCCTATTAATAAAAAAAATTGGAGCCAGATATTGAGGTGAAAACTGAGAGATCAGAGGAATAGAACAAGCCACAACCAACCTCACCTTACCAACTCCTCAGCCTCCAGAGAGAGCTACTTCCTGTATACTCATGCGTATGTAACTTGCTGTGCCCTGCCATCTTACTTCCTCTCTCTGCCCAGTTACATCACTTCCTCTTTCCATCCAGCTCTATCAGTTCCTGTCTGTCTGTACAGATCTCCAGACTTCTATGGTTAACTAGCACTGGGATTAAAGGTGTCTGCCTCCCAAATGCTAGGATTAAAGGCATGTACTACCACTGTCTTATCTCTATGTTTGATATAGTGGATTTTTCTTCTGATCTGCAGATAAGCTTTATTGGGGTGCACAAATAAAATATCACCACATTTCCCCTTTTTTAAATCTAAAATAAAAAGTTATAACTAATATAAGAAAAATTATATATAATAAGTACAATAACTATATATAATATATAGGCAATAAATACATCAACAATGTCTGGTCCATTTGCATTTAACAAATTCAGAGAAAATATTCTATTATCTAACCTATCTTTGTGAATCCAAAAGATTGTATCTAATTTACCTTCTATCCTAATTTGCATTACCAAAACTATTTTTTGATGTCTTTCAAACTTATATACTTTAGAACTCTTTAGTGAATTTCTTTTCTGAATTTGTTAACAAGGAAAATAATAACTATAACCATTTAATCTTGAACTCCCTGAAAGACCCAAGAAGGAAATAATATTACCCAGTTAAACAGGAAGTGCAAACAAGTGACTTCCAAAAAATATGAGATATGACAGAAATAGCTAGCTTCCTGCACAGTCATCCAAGGTTTCTCTGCAATGCTGGGGCACCGATCTTTGGCCCACAGGCCTAGCATATCTGACAAACATCTGTGAAGCAGGATTTTCTAAAGAGCCTTCCTACCTTGTCTTGGCAAGTATTGGCTGTCCTTTGTTTTATGTCCTGCTTGTCCATTTAGAGAGCATATTGTCAGCAGTTGATGCGAGGGCACTTTCTTGCCCAGTGACTAACTTTTGCCACAATGAAAGTACACTCCATATGCAGTTTCTTCAATGTCCATCATCTTCTTTGAAGTAGATTGGTGCTGCCAGGAGCAGACATGTCTCATAGTCATAAAAAAATCTATGTTATTAAAACATCTTAAATGCAATATTCTATAGATCTCTGTGACATTGAGAACATACCTAACATGAATAAAAGTTCGATTGTAATGACTAACTAATAACATGCATTTCTTTATTATCCTAAATAGTTGGTAATAATAACTTTCAAGGACTAGCAAATTGCATTACATTATTAAATGAACTATATAGGTACAATACCTTGAACAAGATGAGACATGTATGTAGAGAATTTTCTAACAAAATCAATCTCAAATTTGGAGCAATATACATAATTTATATATAATATGCAAAAATCCAATTCAATGTAAAATATTTAAAACAGGTAGTTCTTTTAAAATTAGATTCAATAATCTACTTTTTATTTTGTCTATATCCTCCCTTTTATTTTTCAGCATAGATTCAATATTCTAACCTTTATGCTGTTATTTCTATATCTCTTTTTTTCAGAGTAGATTCAATAATCTGCCTCTTATCTATATCCTCATTTTTTTCAAATAAGAACCCCAAATCTAGTTTCCTTTGTTTAGCCTTTTTCCTGACCATTAACAACAACAACTTGTAACCAACCTTCCTAAACAATGACAATTATCCAAAACACATTGACAGAACAAAAACCACCCACCCTACCTCATGGAAATGTGGGTGTCATGTTCGTAAAATTACTTCCTGTTGTTTGGGGGCAAAGGCATCTTTAGAGGATCCTGAAAAGAAAAAATTTGAGTTAATTGTCAAGTCCTGGGAGAGGTAGCTCTATCATTTGTTGTCTAGTCTCTGCATAACGAAAAAATGCAGGGCTTGTCTCAAATTCTGGCTTGAGTAGTCTATGAGGCTGGATCATCATCTCAGCGAGTCATCTCAAAAAAAAAAAATATCCTGAGCAGTTTGAAGTCCAAAGCCAATCTTTGTGTGGTATTTGTCAGCTTAGTGGTATTATCATCATCCAATGATGGAATTGTCATTGTGGGGCCCCATCACCTTTTTGGAGACTTCAAATTTGCTGTTATGTCTGGTCATGATTCCCTGTAGAAAATTGATAGA
>CABHPP010128554.1:13473-41122 GCA_902168425.1 Peromyscus attwateri | reverse complement strand
AAAAGAAAGAAAGAAAGAAAAAAAGAAAGAAAGAAAGAAAGAAAGAAAGAAAGAAAGAAAGAAAGAAAGAAAGAAAGAAAGAAAGAAAAGAAAAGAAAAGAAAAGAAAAGAAAAGAAAAGAAAAGAAAAGAAAAAAGAAAAGAGAAGAAAATTCCCCTAAAGTCTTGCCCATAGGCCGATCTGATAGTGGCATTTTCTCAACTGAAGTTCTGCCTTCCCAGATGACCTGAGCTTGGGTCAAGGTGACAAAAAAAAATTAATAACCAGCACAAGAGAGATTGATTTCCTTTGAAACAGCAGATTCCCACCTCTAAACAGACTGTCTGGCATCACACAGAAGATAAATCACCTCATACTTGACTTCTCCAAGGAAAGTGTTGAAGCCTAGGGCAGGAGTTCTTTGTCCCTCTCAGTGAGGTCTCTATTCATCTCCTTTTGTTATCAGCAGCTGCCACATCCTCACATTCAATCCCAGATGGAGTATATTAGCAAAAAACTGCATTGACCAAGCAGGAACAGACTTTTTCCTCATCATTGTTCCCTAAAGAATAGAGTAGAACCACCATACACAGCACCTGGGGCTATTGGGAGGTGATGGAAACTTTCAGAGCTGGGTCTAGTCTTTGGGTCCCTTATGTTGTCTGAACAAAATTTCTCTTTTGTTTCCCTGCTGTGAAGTGAATGGTTTGATCCCCTATCACCATGGTGTGCTAGGTCACCACAAGCCCCAAAGCAACAGGGGCAACCAGTACATTAGAACCTAAAACACTGTGAGCCATACAAACCTGTGAGCCACAATGAACCTTTCTTCTTTTTAAGCTCATTATCTTGGGTCTTTGTTATGGTGACACAAGGCTGACTAACACACAAGCCCTCACCAGCTCTTCAAGGAAACCAGCCTCTGTGGAGCACAGCATATCTGGACCTTCTCTTGGATTCAGTCTCTACGAAGGGCTAAGGGAGATGCATCAAGGCTCAGAGACTGTGGTTCACATCACGGGCCCCTGCACAATTGTCTCCCATCTGAAAAAGGGGGTCAGATTTTTATGCTGTCAAACCAGCCTGTCATTGTAAGCAGGTGCCCCGTGGATGGAGCAGGGTGGGTTGGCACTACTTCTGCTGAAAATAAATCAGGAGAACCAACTGAAACTACCAACAGGCATCCACAAAGCTTCTCATAATGGGAAGCATTAACCTCTGTGCCAGTCTGCTGATTTGGGTCAGCTTCATTCTGCTTTGTCAGGGTAGTGGTTTGAATAAAAATGTCCCCCATAGGTTCATATATTTAAATATTTAGCCACCAGGGAATGGCACTATTTGAAAAATTAGAAGGATTAGGAGGTGTGGCCTTATTGGAGAAATTATGTCATTGAGGGTGGGATTTTTGAGGTTTCAAAAGCCCATGCCAAGCCCAGAATCTCTCTCTGCCTGAGAATCAGAATGCAGCTCTCGGCTACTGCTCCAGCACCTGCCAGCATGCCACCATGCTCCCTGCCATGATGACAATGGACTAAACCTCTGAAACTGTGAGCAAGCCCCAGTTAAGTGCTTTCTTTTGTAGCAGGTCTTTCTTTGAACCTCCAGCTCCCAAACAATGACACATAGATTTTTTATTAATTATGAAAACTTGGACTTAGCTTAGGTTTGTTCCAAACTAGCTCTTATAACTTAAATTAACCTGTTTATATTAATCTACATCTGCCACTTGGCTTGTTACCTCTCCTCCATACTGTACATCCAACTTCCTCTGTTTCTCACTGGCAAATTCCCACCTCTCAGATTCTTCCCCTGAGTTTCTCTCTCTCCCTGGAAGTTCCACCTATCCTCTCCTGCCTAGCTATTGGCCATTCAGCTCTTTATTAAACCGACGAGAAAGTGCCTTAGGCAGATGAGGTAAAACAGACATATCTTCACAATGTACAAAAAGATTATCCCACATTTCCCTCTTTTTGTCTAAATAAAAAGGAAAGGTTTTAACTCTAATACAGTAAAATTATTATGTATAATAAGAATGATTATCACGTAAGAATTACATTCACAATGTCTAGTCCATTTGTATTTGGCAATTTTGGAGAAAGTACTCTATTATCTATCCTATCTTGATGAGTCCAAATTTTATACTTAAATCACTTTCTATCATAACTTGTATTACCAACCTAAAAATATCTTCTTAGATTTTAAAACATTTTCTTAGATAAACAACTTAGGCTTTTAAGTCTCTCAACCTTATAAACTTTACGTCCCTTTTGTAAGTTTCTTTTCTTAATTTGGTAACAAGGAAAACTGTAAAACTATAACTATCTAGTCTTCAACCACATCAGAGACCTGAGAAGGGTAAAGTATTACCTAAGTAAATAGAAAGTGCAGAGCAAGCAATGTCTAAAACTATAGAAATGACAGAGACAGCTAACTGCCTGGACAGTCACCCAAGGTTCCTCTGTAACATTGGAGCATCCATCTGTGGCTTACAGGTCCAGAATATCTGACAGACTTTTCTGTGAAGCAAGAACATTGAAGGACTGGCCTACGTTGTCGTGGCAAAGTTTGGCAATTGCTTTCCTGTGTGTCCTGCTTGTCCAATTTGGACAGCATACCATCAGCAGTTGAGGCAAGGGAAGTTTCTTGCCGAGTGGCTAGCTTTGCCACATTGAAAGCAAACTTCACATAGAGGTTCCTCAATGTCCATCATCTTTTCTGAAGTAGATTAGTGCTGCCAGGAGCAGACATATTTCACTGTCATGAAAAATCTAATGTTATTAAAACATCTTAAATGCTATATTCTATAGACCTCTGAAGTGTTTGAAGACCACCTATCTATCTAAAATACATGAGGCTAAATAGAGCTTATTTATGTCTATATCTAAACCCTTACTACAAGTTTGATTTTTATCCTAATTATCCTAAACAGTTTGTAAGAGTAGCTTTTAAGAGCTGGGTGGTGGTGGTGGTGTGTAGCATGAGTCTTAAAAGTTCTTATTAATAAAATCAAACCCGTGGCCAGTTATTGGGGTGAAATGCTGGATGGTCAGAGAGACAGAACAAGCCACAGCTAACCTCACCTGGCCAACTTCTCAGCTGATCTTGTTTCCTCAGACTGGAAGCCTCTGTGTCCTCATATCCGAATGGCTCTCAGCTGTACTGTGCTTCTTGAAAGCCTGAATGCTTAACCAGCCAAATGCTTAACCAGCCAAAATGCTTCTAGTTCCTGGTCGTCACGCCTTATATATCTTTCTGCCTTCTACCACCACTCCCTGGGATTAAAGGCTGGCTCTCTGGGATTAAAGGCGTGTGTCACCATGCTTGGCTGTTTCCAATGTGGTCTTGAACTCACAGAGATCCAGAGGGATTTCTATCTCTGGAATGCTAGGATTAAAGGTGTGAGTGCCACCATTTTCTAGCCTTTGTATCTAGTGGCTTTTCTGTTCTTTGACCCCAGATAAATTTATTCGGGTACACAATATTTTGGGGAATACAATACCACCACAGTGGTGTATACCTTTAATCTCAGCACTCGGGAGGCAGAGGCAGGCAGATCTCTGTGAGTTCCAGACCAGCCTGGGCTACAGAGTGAGTTCCAGGAAAGGCACAAAGCTACACAGAGAAACCCTGTCTCAAAAAAAAAAAAAAAAAAAAAAAAAGGAGTAGCTTTAAAGGACTAGAACTTTACATTACAATTCTGAATGAGTTGCATAGGTTCAATACCTACTGTATGTTATATCGAAAATAACCTTAAATTTGTATCATTATACAAAAATCCATAGCAATGTAAAATATTTGAGACTAGTAGTTGCTTTTTAGTTTAAAAGTAGATTCAATAATTTACCCTTTTATCCTATCATTCCTATACCCTCCTTTTTTATATATAACAGAGAAAGAAGGATAGAGGAAAAGAAAGTAAGTAAAAAAAGAAAGAAAGAAATCCCTTAAGCAACCTCCTTTGTTTAGTTTCCTCCCTGACCATGACCAATAATAACTTACAACCAACCCTTTAAACAATGACAAACATCCATAACCCACCAAATGACCAAAAACTACCCACTCTACCCACCTCTCAGGAATGTAAGCATTGTGCCCTTAAAATTACTTCCTGCTGTCTGGGGGTAATGACATCTTTAGGGGGCCCTGGGATAATGGTCAAGTCCTGGGAAAGCTAGCTCTGTCAGTCTGTATGTGATGGGAAAGTGCAGGGATTAGCTGAAGTCCTGACTGGAGTAGTCTGTGAGGCTGGACCATCTTAGCTAGCTGCTTTGAAGTTGTTCTGGATGCAGATTTTGAGGACACTGCAACAGAGGCATTCTGAGAGGCTGGACCACCTGGGCTACTTGTCTTCATTGGCATCTGGTCCTTTTTTTTTTTTTTTTTTTTTGAAAATACACCAACTTTTTTTTTTCAATTTATTCAACTTTATTTTATGTGTATTGGTGTGAAGGCGTCATATCCCCTGGACCTGGAGTTACAGCCAGGTGTGAGCTACCATGTGGTTGCTGGGAATTGAACTCAGGTCCTCTGGAAGAACAGCCAGTGCTCTTAACCTCTGAGCCATCTCTCCAGCCCCGTACACCAACTTTTAAAGGCAACATACATGTCTGCATTAACACAAGTATGAAATGTGCAGAGGAGTCTCTGTTCTGTGTTTGAGCAGGTAAAATACATCTGTCAACTTTATAAGTCCATTTAGACTGCATAACCAAACTGTAATATAAATCTCCAGCTATGCCATATGATAGGATGGCATGTAGTAATAAGTCATGAGGACTCTGTAGCCAACAAGACTTTGTCTCCTCCAGTCTCAGAACTATTCCCATAGTAGAGGCATCAGCATATACAACACCTATCTTGTAGTTTTTCATGGTTTGCAGCCATGATTTTTCAGGTGGTCTCCCCCCAGTCAAATCTGATCTTTATTAATTTTGAAGAAATCCATAGCTTTTTGTTTTCTGTGGAAACAAACCCCTCTACTAACACAACACATTTCCTGACTTCCATTCTAAAGTTAAGACATCCTTAAAATCTATTGGCTGGCTTAACTCAGTAGTGTTTTTTTTTTCCTACTACCAACATCTCTCTGCAGCTGCTGTTTCTTTTTGTCGTTGTTCATTCGCATTTAAAGAATTTAAAGTTAATAAAGCACTATATGGAATCCAAACATCCTGTATTATGATATTGCCCATCTTTACATGGCTTATTGTTTTTATATTACTTTACTCTCTCTTTAAAGACTTCACTTAATTATTTTCAAACTTTTTTTTTCCTATGACTATCTGTATCCATTTTCTTCTCTTTCTTCAGCACCTAAGCACATTTTCAAACATACTGTACCTGTTCAGAGGTTTTGTTTTTTCTAGTCTGGACCTGACTTTCTGAGTGCCAGCAGCATGAGCCAAGCCTTAAAGGGCCAGGCCACCTCTGTGCATCTGCAGGCTCCTTTTGCACCTCTGCTTAGCACATGGTGCTGGCAGTTGGCTCTGCCTCCCTCAGGTGGGTCCAGAAAGCTACCCCACTGGTTCTGGGCAGCAGCAGCAGCTATTAGCTTTTTTCTGAGAGCCTAGCCACATGCCTGCAGGCACTGGCAGAGAGCCACGCCTACACGCTCCAGCTCTGGGAAGTTGCTGGGTCTGCACTGAGGCAGGCTTTTCTACCTAGTAGCATGCCAGCTTCTCACAGACCCCACTCAAGTGCTCAGCTGCACGGCAGGGCCTCTTAAAGGAGTCTGTCTCTCACTTAGCTATTGGCCATTCAGCTCTTTATTAAACCAATCAGAAGGTGCTTTAGGCAGATGAGGTAAAACAAACACATCTTCACAGTGTACAAAAAGACTATCCCACAGATTCTTTTGTAAGACTCACCCTGGTCATGGTGTCGCTTCACAGCAATAGAACAATGACTAAGACGTCTGGGAAGGGCTCAGGAGGACAGAGCTCACGGCACAAAGTCTCTCACCCTGCACCAGGTGCTCCTGACTTGTTCCTCATGCCGGTGGGAGGATTTTTGAGGGAGAAGGAAAACGCACAAAGCCAGTGGGTTTTGTTTTGATTTGGCTTGGGTTTGGGTTTGGTTTGGTTTGGTTTATTTGAGAAGGAGGAGTCTCACTGTGTAGCCCAAGCTTTCCTCAAATTCATGATCTTCCTGCCTCAGTCTCCCAAGTGCTGGGATAATAACTGTAAGTGTAGATCACCATTGCAGCTAGCTGCACAAAAGCTTTCCAGCCTTCAAGTTGAAACCAGTACATTCCCACCCTCATGACACATTATTGGTGGTATGTGGTGATATATTGTGTACCCTAATAAACTTGCCTGAGGATCAGAGGACAGAGCCAGCCACTAGATTAGACACAGAGGCCAGACAGTGGTGGCACACACCTTTGATCCAAGCACTTGAGATCTCATGCCTTCGCTTGGGAAGCACACCTGCCTTTAATCCCAGAAGTAATATGGCAGGGCAGAGAAAGGTATATAAGGCGTGAGGAAACAGGAACTCACTCTCTTTAGGCTGAGGATTTCATAGAGGTAAGAACTAGTGGTTGGCTGTTCTGCTTCTCTGATCTTTCAGCGTTCACCCTGATATCTGGCTCTGGGTTTTTTATTAAAAGACCATCTAACATTCGAACAACAGTGTTATTATTCCTAGCCACTTCTGGAGTCACATAACCATGCATGTGCTGTCAGCAGTCAGGCAAAATGCTTAGTCACTCCAGGGCCTTATGTCCTACATAATCTATGTGCAGTGATCACATAATCTATGCACATGCGTGGCGTAACTACATAAGCCCATATATGCATGCACAGGGTGACCTATACAAGCAGGCTCTACCCACTCCCCGCTCTCTCTCCCTCTCACCAGAGGTAGTGCACACCCCTCTCCCCCCACATACTCCTGCACCTTTCTTTTCTGTAGGCCTACCCACCTCTGCCCTTCCCCTTCCCTAATAAAAACTCTTATAGTGGGTTCCATTGTTCCTCATGTTTTCTTGCATCCGGTAAATAATGTCACCAAATAAATAACAATTGGGTCAAGCAAATCACAAGTTCAAACCAGAGTTAGTATAGGAGGAAGCTACCAAGTAGCCCAGAGTCATGAGAGATCAGGGACCGTCTACCGCAGTGACGGAACCAGAATGCACATCCACAAAAGCTTGCTCTTCTCTTTTGACTTCTCTCTCTTCTCTCTTCGCTCTTGACTGATTTGATTATTGAAACGTGGTCTTTCCATATAGCCCTGCCTGACTTGGATCTTACTGTACAGCCCAGCATAACCTACAATTCTCCATCCTTCTGCCTTAGCCTCTCAAGTAGCTGAGGTTTATAAGGACGCAGCATGGCACCCAGTTTATAAATCTGAGTAAATACCAACATTCCTTATGAAGGACTTGCAATTTACATTTCTGTGTCTCTGAATAATGAGATGACCCTTAGGGCTGAAGCAAAGCCATCAAGCCTTTGTTAGCTGCTTTTTGTGTTGGTTTTTGCAGACAGAATCTCACGATGTATCCCTAGCTGGCTTTGAACTTGGGATCTTGTTGCCTCAACCTGGAGAGTGCTGAGTTTATACAGGTATGGGGCTGCCATGCCCTGCTAGGCAATGAGCTAGCTTGGTCAGAGGTGAGTTTATGCATACCATCTGTTCGTTTCCCACACAATGACAGTTAAGAGGAGTGAGATGCATTTGGATTCAAATTCTGTCTTTTGCTCCTGCTAACTTTGTCATCAAGAAAATGTTTGGTGACCTTTCTGAGCCCATTTCCTCATGTTATAGGACAATAATACCTATGTGGGGGGTTGCCTTTGTTTTTTGTTGTTGTTGTTGTTTGTTTGTTTGTTTTGTTTAGACAGGGTATCATGCAGCCGTGCTGGCCTTGAACTCACTATTTAGCCTGGGATGACCCTGAACTTCTGATCTTCTTGGTTCTGCCTCTTGAGTGCTTGGGATGACAGGCATGTACCACTATGCCTGCTTTTTGAGGTGCTGGGGATGGGACCCAGAGATTCACACATATCAAGCAAATGTTCTATCAACTGAGCTATGCCCACAGTCCCTCCTAAGGTTTTAGTGAGGACTATATGAAATAAAACGTGTGCCTTGTGTACCATAATCACTTTATTTTAAAGTTAGCCATTATTATTATAAAGATCCTAAAATTTAGCTGTTATAATCTTCACCTTACATATAAAGATAGACAAGTCAGCCCATGTGTCTATGAGGCTGGGCGGTGGTGGTGCACACCTTTAATCCCAGCACTCAGGAGACAGAGGCTGGTGGATCTGCTGGTGGATCTCTGTGAGTTCAAGGCCAGCCTGGTCTACACAGTGAGTTCCAGGACAGCCAGGGCTCTGTGTGTGTGTGTGTGTGTGTGTGTGTGTGTGTGTATGTAAGTGTGTGTATATATATATATATATATATATATATAAATTCAAAAACAAAAACAAAAAAATAAAGTGTCTATGAAGGGCTTCCTGAACTCCTGAACTGACAATGGAGTTCAGTGATAAGTTATTTTACATGCACAAAGCCCTGGGTTTAACTCCCAGCACCACAAAAGAAGAGAAAAGGGAAAAGAGACCCTCCCACCAAGTGGAGCCGCTGACCCTGACACAGGCCAGCAGCCACACAAAGCCTCTGGGGCTGTATGCACAGCCCGCATGCACTCTTCTGGTTTTTGTCGTAATGTTTTCTTTCGAGACAGGCTCTCTAACCCAGGCATACCTCGAATGCACTACGGACCGGAGTGTGACCTTGAACTGCTAATCTTCCTACTTCCACCTCTCAAGTGCTCGGGAATTATGGGCACTCACCACCACATCTGTGACAGTGGCTTCTCCTTCTTCCTCCTCCTCTTCTTCCTCATCTTCCTCAAGATGAAGGCTCGTTATGCTGCCCAGACAACAGGCTGGTCTTTGAAAGGACCAAGCAGCCACCATAACAGGCTGCTCAGTCTTCTCTCAGAGATCAGGCCTCAATTTCAGTTTCCTGAGACTGAGCAAGCAGTTTCTGAGAGGGCCATGAACAATTAATCACTGATGCCCCTGTCAGCAGGGACAGGGAGATAGGTCGCACCAAGCCTGGGCCACCGAGTCAGCCCCCACAGTCAGTATGTGCTAAGTCAGCCTCCACAGCAGCTCAAGGACAAACCCTGGGACTTGTCCAAGCCTGCCCCAAAATGAGTAACTGTAACCCACAAACTAACCCTAGCCAATTAAAAGTCACTAACATGATTGCTACTTGCATAAACCAATCCTGAGTCTGTTCCTATGTAGTCTGCAGACCCCAAGACCCCCCCCTTCCTTTACTCCCTATAAATACCCTGCCCATTGCTACTCAGGGTCTCTCCTGCTCTGCTGCTGCGTCAGACAGACGGAGAGGCCTGGGTTAACTCGCAATAGTAAAAAGACTCTGCTTTTGCATTGGATTTGGTCTCTTGATGGTCTTTGGGGGACTCTGGGTACAACACTCTTGAATTCCTGGACTCAATCCACCCTATCTCCTTAGCGGGCATACCACCACACCTGGCCTTTTGCCCTCTAGAAACAACAAACCAGTGAATACATGAACAGCAAGGATTGGAAGAGAAGGGTCTTTAGGCAGCTGAAGAGGATTAACACAGCCTTGGAGAGGAGGCCAGGTCAGCTTAGCATGCTGAGAGGAAGCCAGGTCCCACCCATTCACTGTGTTCCCCTGTTAGGAGCCTGGGGGCAGACCCCTTGCCCACACTAACACCTTGTCAGGTGTAAGGACTGAGCCATTGTGTTTCCCATTCTGGCTTCCTGACTTCAGCCGGGTCGGTTCAGGTCTGAAGCTCAGTCTGGCATCTGCTGAATGGGACACGACCAGCAGCTCCGGCCTCACGAGGGAGGGTGAGGAGCGAATTAAATGCTCATTTCTGAGTCGTCAACAACAGTTCCTGACACATAGGGTGGTGCCTGGGGCCTCACTGCCAGCCCACATGTATTCCACTGAGGACTAGGTCTCTGAAGGAAGGTGCAAGAACCTTCTAGAGAATCAGAGCTTGTGAAAATGACCTGTGTCTTGGCTTACTCATAGGAAAGCCTCTAATGAGAAGGGACTCCCCAGATCATGAGGACATTAAGCTTAAGCCGGGCAAATGTGGGGCAGAGATGAGAAAGAACTTCCTGAAATTCAGGGTTGTCCAATTAAATTGGAAATAATGATTTAGAGCTGTTGTGCGCCTGGGCTGAACAAGGAGTGGCATATAATGAGAAGGGTTGGGACAGCCAGCTTCCCTGACAAGTGGGCCCTGAGACACACACACCAGGAGCCAGGTCTGCGACCTCTGACTAAGTGGCAAGGGCTAGGGCTGACAGAAATTGGCCGTGGTTGGGGGAAAGCTACCCTAGCTATGGAAACTTTTGCAAGGACTAACCTAGAATCTTAAACTGCCCACTCACATGGGCTCTGGGGACACCCTAAGGCTACAGAAACCCGGGAGACCCAGAGTCAGCACAGAGTGGAACACTTGGAGGAAGGGGCCTGAAGGAGGTGATGTATGCGTGTATCAGATCTCACGCATGTATCTCCCAGGACAGGCTGGGAGAAGCCTCGAAGGTTGTTAAGCCAAGTCAGGGACCCTCTTCAAGGATGTCAGCCAGCCCTCAGAATACAAAGCCTTGTGGGCTTCCTCCAAAAGAACAGGCTTAGGGCTTGTCCACTCCTGTCCTCCAGAGCCAGAACAAATCAATTGTCATTTCCAGGAGACACCACTAGGGGCAGCCTGGTGGTCCCCTGGTGTGATGGGGCAGAGAGAAAGCACAGAGCAGCAACCACAGAGAATCCAATGTTGATGCTCTTTGGGTTTGTTGCTGATGTTTGTTTGCTCGTTTGTTTGTTTGTTTGTTTTCCCACGTCTGAAGCTTCCTCACTGGAAGCAGAGAGAGAGAGGTAGGGAGCATCCCACAGGTTTTGTACAGACACCCGAGCCTTGCTGCCAAGGACTTACTGGGACCCTGAGACACAAATGCCCTACTAGTCTAGGTGAAAGTTTTGAAGCCTTCTGGGGGCTACAGGTCAAAAGCAGAGGAAGGGCCAGTCAGAGAACAGGCCTGCACATCAGACACCCGACTCCACGGTCAGCCCTGGGGAAACCCCACAGCCACCCTGCCTCTGAGGCCCCTGTTCCTCCTCTTCTTACTTCCTCTATTACCTTGTGCCCTCAGCAGACGCCTCACATTCCCACAGTGCCCCGGACTTCCTTTAGTACTAGAACTGACAAACATCTTCTCACACAGCAAAAAGCCTTAACCCTTTGCGGCTGGACCACCCCCATCCACAGGACCCTGCTCAGCCCACCGCCGCCATAGGGACAGCACTGAATCAGGAGTGACATTGTGAAATCATCCAAACACCAGCTATCTAACAAACAGGCAGGGACAGAGAGGTGACCGTGCAGGCAAGTGTCCCCCAAATGGAATGTTCTGGGTCTTGCAGCAAGTCAGTTCAGTCCATTCACCAATTGCTGATGCCAGGCTAGCTCCGAGCTTCATGCGAGGGGGCTGTCCCTGCTTCAGGGGCATTTTGGGAAGGGCCGAGACACATTTACAGCTAGCTATGATGTTAGAATAAGAAAACAGCAGCGCTTTTGAAGAAACACCGTGACCAGGAGCGGTGTCAGCAGGGGTGGGAGAAGTGGGTGCTAGGCCTGAGAGAGATGTGAAGGATGTGAGTGTGGGTGGGGGACATTTTGAGTAACACTGAGGGAGACGACTTGAGCAAAAGTGTCAGGAAAGCTGAGGCGGATTCAGGGAAGTTGACACACGGGGAGAAGCAGGAGAAAAATGGAAATTGTAACTGGGATCCAACAAGGAGGCCCTTGAACGCCAGAAGAAAGGGAGTTTGCTCCCTCAGTCAGCACCACCCAGAGATGGTGGGCTTGGAAGGTGGGGTGTCCCCAGGGAGCGAGCAAAGCTGACTCTCTGGAGTCTTTGGAAAGCCTTTCCTTTCCATATTCTTGTTTGTTTGTTTGGACACAAGCCTCTGGTAGCCCAGGATAATATTGAACCTCTGATACTCCTGCCTCTGTTTTCCCGGTGCCAGAATAAGAGGCATATGCCGCCATGCCCAGTTTGTACTGGTGCCAGGGATCAAACGCAGCGCCTCGTGCATGCCAGGCAAGCACTCTACCAACGAGCCACACCCCAGCCTGTTTGCTTATTTCCTTTTTTCTTTCTGTTTTTGTTTTGTTTTGTTTTGTTTTGTTTTGTTTTTAGAGACAGGGTTTCTCTTTGTAACCTTGGCTGTCCTGGAACTCACTTCGTAGACCAGGCTGGCCTTGAACTCACTGAGATCCACCTGCCTCTGCCTCCCAAGTACTGGGATTAAAGGTGTGCGCCAATACCGGCTGGCCCTTTTTTCTTTTCTTCTTTACATTTATATTTATGTGTGTCGGAGTCTTTCCTTCCATTAAGTGGGTCCTGGGCAACAAACTCAGGCCTTAAGACTTGTCAACAACCACCGTTGTTCCCCAAGCCATCTCATTAACCTTGTTGGCTTGTTTTTGTGTCAGGGTCTCACTGTGCCGCACAAGCTGCCTGTGAATGCTTGGGCTCACACAGTGCTCCCGCTTCAGCCTCCTAGGAAGCAGGGGGGGGGGGTGCTCCACCACACTCAGCTCCAGGCTGCCTTCGAAGCACGCCCTTCTGCACCACTGGGTCTTTGTTCATTCTTGGTTTCAGAAGTGTCTCCCTGTGGCCCCACCAGCAGCACACTTTGTACCCAGCACTGTGGTCTCATCACAGAGATCAATTCCTCCAGGAAGCCTTCCTTGTCTCCCCTGGGTAGGAACTGGTCTCTCTAATGTGTGTGCACAGTTCCTGGCTCATGACCTCTATGTCTACGTTTATCAATGTTCTAGTTGTCTCCCCTTGAGTCTGGCATTCTCTCATTTATCTCTAGCTTCATTACACCTTGCCCCCGTGATCAGGAGGCAAGCAGGCAGGAGAAGAACAGGAGGACCCAATGCTGATATGAGGCAGCAGCAGCTGGACACAGTGGCCTGGCCACATCGTATGCGTTGTCTGCCATGATCTGCCACCAACTACTCAAGTCCCCAGTCTGTCCCCTACTCTTCAGAGAAGACATAAGCTCCCATTGACCGCCTTCTGTTGCTAGTAACTTCTAGCACATCATTAACTCAGATGGCCTGCCTCTCCCTAGAGGTGTGGACTGAGTAGGACTCAAGCTCATCTTCCGGCCTTCCTGCCTCTTGAGTCTTTATGCCAACCCCACAAGACCCACCACCAGGCCCAAAAGTTACCCTTAGGAAGGATACATTCAGTTCTCCAAGCTTGAATCCCAGAAGGACACCTCATCAGCTATGGGGTCAATCTGGGGGCCTGATGAAGAGCATCTGGCCCAGAGGAGAAAATGAGGCATGGTGAAGGAACGTGATTCATGTTATGGATACCAGGGGCTTCTAAGGAAGCCGAAAAGGAAAAGAATTCAAGAGTTCCCCTCTGTTCAGACCAGTGGCCCCCAACCCCTCCCGAGAGAGGCCCAGTCTTCAGTTGTGACCCCTCCCGGGAGAGGCCAGCCTCTGGCATCCCGGTCTTCAGTTCCTTGGGTTGTGTTCCCTTCTCAGCCTGCCTCCGGAGTCTATTCTCGCAGCACAGAAGAGCTTGTTAAAGGGGGCAATTGTAGAAAGAACAGCCAAACGGAGCCAGAATAGAAAGGAATGGAACAAGAGAGCCGGAGAGTCCACCTGCCCACACACCTGGGGCCGGCCACACCTCTGTGTCTGGGAACCTCTCCTCCCAGGGAGGTTAGATACAGGCCCTGAGGCACTGGTAGGTGGAGGTGGGACCTCAGCCTTGAGGGACGAGAAAGTGTTAACTCTCCCTGGATCTGTGGGAGGAATCACCAGCTCACCCCAGGGAGATACAAGCCCAGGACTCTCTGATACCTTCTCGATTCCGATGTCCCTCTTCCTCCTCCTCCCGTCTCCGTCTGGGAAACAGTGGAAGAAGAAGCTGAGAGTCCTCAGCATCCACCGTCTCTGGGGTGTCATTTAATATGGCCGGTAATCATCACCAACTGGTTCATTAACTCTCTCTCCCTCCCTCATGACTGCTCTTGTCAGGCCTCAATAAGTCTTCCCCTTCCCCCCCTTTTTCTTCTTCCCCCCCCCCCAAAAAAAAACACACAGTGTGAATGCTAGGAACAGACGAACACTAGACGAACACATTCTCATCCAACCCCTTGCCCCCAATGCACACAGCTGACCCTTTAGTTCAGCTGGGTGGCAGAAGGCAGGGTGGAGGCAACCATTGGTCTAGAGGGCAAATCTGTAACACTGAGACCTCACATCATAATCTGAAAAAGGACACTGGAGGGCAAATCTATGGCTGAGGACAGGATCACGGATTCAAACAACCAATGGTAGAGATGCCCCTCCAGACCGAAAGGAGCCATGGGAGCCAGTGAGAATTAGAGCGAGCACTTTTTGCTCTGAACTCGGAGGTGACTTCTGAAAGAAAGGGTTTCACGGACTTCAGGATGCTTTGCGTGGTAAGAGGTTGTGTCAGACCCAGTCCAGTCGACTGACAGAAGGAAGATGCCAAAGTGGGCCTCGGACCTGCCCTTGCCCCCTACAGAGCCACGGGATACCTCTTATTTCAAATACCCAGTACATCCCTCAGACTGGGTGGCATGACTTGGGAATGTGAAATAGCCTTTCACGTTGGCCCAGCCAGTGCAGGACCACTTTGGAGAGACTGTTCGGTCTGTGTAGCCCTTAGGAAGGCCACACCGGCCCACAAGCAGTGCGGTGGGAGGAGGCCCCCACCTGGTATTCCCCTTCCCTCCAGGCTTAGGTAATGAGAGCTGTGTTGGGTCTGGGCTCAGCCTGGCCCCTGACCCCTCCCTGAACCAAAAGCAAAGTCCACAGAACCCTACACCCGTTGCCAGGGCAGGCCGGCAGGACCATTGGAGATAAGAGCTACACTTTGGACTTCATGGCCAGAGGACAGCGACGGTGCTGAGGATCCCCAGGCCCTTCCTGATTCCAGGCCTGGCTCTCCTCCCCGGTTAACGGTCTAGGACAGGCAAGAGGGACGGGAGTGCAAAGGGAGGGGTACCTGCCACAAGTCACTTGGTCATTACCCTCACCACCTCCGCCTAGCGGCACCCAACCTCTCATTTACCCCTCATTACCCTGGCGCCTGGCAGGGGTCTGGCCGGGAAGGGAGGACGCGCTGGTGGCCCGCGGGTGGAACAGGTTCCAGCCCCAAGCCCCGACCAGGTGGCGGATGGCTGGCTAGTTCGGGGGAGAAAGCAAAGGAGAGGGCGCACAGCACGAAGTGAGAGCTCCTGGCCCGCGGGTGGTTGGTAGCTGTGTCCGGGAGTCCGGCTCCCTGTCCTCCCCGCCTAGGTGACCACGACCGCGGCGCAGCACGGGCCGCAGGGAGGGGGAGGTGCCAGCCCGTGTCCCGCCCCTCTGCCTCCACCTTCGCCTCTCCTCCCGGCCCGGTGCAGCCCGGTCCCGCGGGCCGCTCGGTCCCAGTCCCAGACTGGGATAGAGGGGCTGCCATCGCCGAGGAGTCTGACAACGACCCCGAGTCCCACCGACCCCAGCAGGCATCGAGGACAACGGAAGCCGGGACACCTGCGTGCACAGGTGAGCGCTGGGAGGGCGGGTGCCTGGCGGGCAGGGAACCGGGAACTTGCGATAGGGTCGCAGGGCTTAAGAAGGAGGAGGGGAGGAGGCAGGGAAAGAGGGAGGGAGAAAAACCAACCTCCTCTTTGCCTAAGTCAGAGAAACTTTGGGGAGAGAGGAGCCAAAGGCCCACTTGGTGGGAAACCTGTCCCTGTATAGTGTTCTTGAGCCCAACTCCCATTAAGGGCCTCTTCCCTCCAGGCCCTGCCTACTGGAAGGGATGGGTCTTCCATCCAGGTTTAGGAAGGAGAGGTGGAGTCCTGCATCTGACTTCCAGCTCCATGGTGGTGTCCTCCGAGGCTGGAAAAGGCTGAAGTCAGTCTCTAACGACCCTGTCTGACCGCTCTCCCAACTTCACCAGCTCGTGCGTGGCCGTGGGGGTCCAGGTAAGGAGTGTGCAGACTTTTCAGTAAAGGGACAGGAAAAAAACGTATTGTAGATTCTCTGACCTCAGATGGGTCTCAGTTGCAACTAACAGAAAAGTAGCCGTGGACAGCAAGCCATCCAGTAAAGGTGGCTGGCTATACTGTGGTTAAACTAGCTGTAACTCACGGAGTGAGAGCTGTGTGTATTGTTCTCTTTCCCCAAACATTTTTCGTTTTACTTTTTTTTTTACTATTTAAAAAAATGTAAAAGTTGCCAAGCATGATGGAATATGTCTGTGATCGCAGCACTCTGGAAGCTGAGGCAGGGGAATCCAGAGTTGAAAGGCAGCCTAGCCTGGGTTACACTGTGTGTTCCGGGCCAGCCCTCAAACCAGGAAAGAAAATAAAAGCCATTCTGAGCCCATAGTCTGTTCCAACACGGGAGACCCACTTGGCTGTCCTTAGCCTCCCCTCTCCCGTCCACGGAGTTCCTGCGGTGCTGTCAAAGGCAGCACAGGAAAGCAGACTGTATCTCTAGGTACAAGAGGACGCCTTCTACCCGGGGCTATTTAGAGTGCTAGAGATTTTCTGTGACCCTTGCTCCCAGCTGCTCTTGAGACTACAACATCCTTTGAGGCCAAAGTGGGAATGTTTCCTAAACGTAAGGCAGATGTTCCTACCCAGCATGCACCTGGACCTGCCCTCCCCCCACCAACTTATAGATAACGCACTCCCCACCTGCCCCCAAGTGGTCACCAGCCGGCCCTCTTCTTCCTCACTCTGACCCCTTGTCTTTCCTTGTTCTCTGACCTGCGGAGACATTCCTCACTAATCCAGCCTGGGCTTTCTGTCTTGCAGAAGAGGGAACCCCCTTTCTCCTGGACACTGGCGTTATGATCCTCTGGGGGTGACCCAGGATAGAAGCCATGCAAGCCTTTGATCCTCAAAATGAGGGCCCCCTCCAAGGCCTGGTTGCTTCCCGAATTGAGACTTATGGGGGCCGTCGTTCGACTTCTGCCCAGAGCACTGCTGGGAATATCTATCCCAGAGGAGGCCCTGTATTGGTGAGTCCGCCTGTGCCCGGAAGGTGACCTGGGTGGGGCATGAGGGAGGACACCAAAGCTTTGAAGTCTGTCCCCTTAAAGTTTCACAGGCTGCTCTATTCTTGTCCCTTAACCTCCTCTGCTTTCCGGGGTTGCTGGGAGAGGAGGGCCGTGCCTGGGCCGGGATCCCAGGACTTCACACCCAGCCCCAGACAACGGAGTGGCAGGGTCAGGGAACACAGTGGAGCCACACCCACAGAGAAGGGGTTGGAAGGCATTTCTCAGTTACTAGCGCAGTGCGGTGCGGTGGGAAAGACATCTCTCAGCCTCTGCTTGTGACAAGTTGGGAGGAGTCAAAAGCTTCCTGAGTCAGGACTGAAGAAGAGCAAAGGTTCAGGGCGCCCCGGTTCTCACAGGGGAGGAGGGCGTGGAAGGAACTGTCTTGGTCCCGCCCCCGGCTCCATCTGCCTGGCCCACTTCCAAGCCTAGTAGAGGAAAGGGGTGTGGAAGCCAGGGCCTAGGCTGTTTCTGCCCTCGGAGCTTCCTTAAGAGCAGGTCCACTTCTGGCTGGGGGCATTCCCTGCCTCCCTGAAGGATTCCACCCCTGGAGATGGAAACTATCCCAGGCAGAGGGCAGAAAGGGACACTAGGAAGTATGTGGGGTAATTCAGGCCAAGGCAGACAAGGAATGTGACCAGGCCTGCCTTGGGAGGAGACTTGTGGCTAAGGCTTCATCCAACCTCTAACACAGAAGGACAGCAACTCCCAGTGGCATAGGACACTAGCTGCAGCCCCTAGGGAGGAGGCTGCACCTTTGTGAGCTCTCATTCCCACGTGTGAGGGAGGCTAGCTGTCCACAAAGGAGTGAACTCAGAACAGAGCATGTATCGTTCACCGCTCCTGTGAGCCCTTGGCACAGAGGGTACGTGTGCAGCTGGGTAGGCTGAAGCTGCAGAGCCCAGGCATGTGTGTGCCTGTGCACCTGGTCTGCAAGAGGCCTCAGCTTCTACCTCCGGGTTCCCCGAGGAAGCAGGCAGGCATGCCCCTGCCCAGCTGAACTTGCCCTCCCAGGCAGCAGCCACTGTGACTCAAAGCAGCGGCAACTCACACCAAACTGGTTTGATGAGAGAAGCAAGCCAGCCCAGCTTGCAGGAGTGAGGGATAATGTCCAGAGCCAAGCTCGGCCCCTTCTACCTCTCTAGTAGCTCTGGCACTCCCAGAACTTGCCCTGTCTTCTCTTTCCCCAGGACCCCAGTCGCCGACGCCTCCAGCACTATGTCCCTTTTGCCAAGGGCCCTGGCCATGCTCGAGGCCTGTCTCCTCTGATGCTTCGGGAACCAGAGCCAGAGAAGAGGCATGGGGGCCATTTTGGGGTTGGCCCACCTCACTCCCCCAAACTCAAGGTAAGGATCCCCTTTACTTCTCCCTCGGTGTTCACACTCCCAGCCATGATGGCCTCCAGGGACAGCCAAGCCCAGAAACTCCATGAACTGAGCACTGTCAGGGAACCTCTGATTGCAAGCACCTTCGAGAATTCAGACAGGCACAGCTCTGTGCAGAAGGCCTCTCAGGAACAGCTCTTAATGTGGCCAATGTGCTGGACCCCATGAGCCTAAACGTTTTTGTTTGTTTGTTCTGTTTTGTTTTTCAAGACAGGGTTTCATTGTGTAATGGCTTTGGCTGTCCTGGAACTCACTCTATAGACCAGGCTGACCTCTAACTCACAGAGATCCGCCTGCCTCTGCCCCCCCCCGCTCCCCCCCCGCCCCCCCCCCCCCCCCCACCCCCGCCAAGTGCTGGGATTAAAGGTGTGTGTCATCACCACTCAGCTAGGCTTAACTATTAATATTGAACTCCCAGCTTTTGGAAAGTACCAAGTTATGTGCGAGCCAGGGATAATCGACTCACCCTACTTCCCCCGCCAACCTTCACCCCAGTTGTGAAGGCTGTGAACCTGCCACGTCCTCCCATGTCACACTAAGGGTGGAGTGGGGCTTAGAGCTAATTCTTTGTTTCCCACATCATTTGGTACCTAAATTTTAAGGCGTGATGCTTCACAAGTATCTCCACTTTAAGTCAGGCACGGTGATGCACAGTTGTAGTCTCAGCACACAGGAGGCTGAGGCAGGAGGATTGCAAGTTCAAGGTTAGCCTGAGCTGCATCGTAAGTCTCCACCTAAAAACAAACACAAATGGTACATTTTATGTCGTCATTAACTGAGACCGTGCTTTCTTAAGTCTAGTCCTGGTCCTTACTTGAAGATTCCTTAGTCTGGTGTGTATCTCAGTGGTAGAAGGCTTGCCTAGCATGCAGAAGGCCCTGGGTTCAATTTACAGCATGACCCAAGACAGGTTGTTTTTGTTTTTTAAGTAAAGAAAATCAGTTCTTAAAAACCACTCTGAAAAACCTGCCTCTGCCCCTCACCCTGTTCTGAGTGAGGAAACCTCGAGAAGGCGTCGTTCTGCTCAGGGAGGTCCCCTCAAACCCCTCTTCCTAGGGATCTTTCTGCAGACAGAAGTGTAACTTCATTTCCTGGGTAATAGCAACCCTATTCATGCCGCGCCAGGCACACGTGTGTATGCATGTGTGTGCACACACAGCCTTTCCAGAGCCTGGGCACCAGATGTTGGGGATATGTCAGACTGATCCCCTTCTCTGCTCTCCCAGGAAGTCACCAAGGCCCATGAGCTGGAGGTGAGACTGCACACATTCAGCATGTTTGGGATGCCTCGCCTGCCACCTGAGGACCGGAGACACTGGGAGATAGGAGAGGGGGGTGACAGCGGCCTGACCATGGAAAAGTCCTGGAAGGAGCTAGTGTCTGGACACAAGGTGGGCTTGACACGGTCTGTATCCCCGTAATGCATCAGACCCTCCTCCACACATGCATACATGTGTCTCACTTCTGCCCTGGGAAAGGCAAAGCCTGGGGATATGGCATCTAGAGGGGAAAGCCTCATGAGATCTTGTTAAAATCCCAGCTCTGCCACCAGCTTGTGAGGCCTGGGTTGGGGTGGAGGACCTCTCCACGCCTCAGTTGCTTCATAGGGAAAATGGGGGTGGGGCTACCTACAAACTAGAGGGTTGGTTAGGACAAAACGGTCCTGTGTTGAAGGGCCAGAGCCCATGGCACAGATGTAGCGCTTAACAAACGGCACCTGCTCTTGTCAGCGTTCCCCAAGTGAACCAGCACTGTCCCCCTCAGGAGATGAACCGTGAGCTTTGCCACCAGCAGGAAGCACTGTGGGAGCTCCTGACCACCGAGCTGAGCTACTTGAGGAAGCTCAAGATCATGACTGATGTGAGCCACCCTCAGCCTCAACCTCATCTCCTCCCTCCCTGGGTCCTTAGAATGATCCCCACGCTCCCGTTCCGGAGCAGAAGGGCTGGGCTGGGGGCTGGAGGGCAAGATTCCAGGCCATGATTTCAGATCTGCTCAGGGTCGGGAGGAGAAGACGGTGGGCTTGGGGAGACCCTGGAGGAGGGAGATCAGGTGCTGAGCCCCTGTCTTCCTCCCTGCCTGTAGCTCCTGGCAGCTGGTCTGCTGAATTTGCAGAGAGTAGGACTGCTGACTGAAGTGAGTGGAAATGTGGCGAGGGGGGGTGGGGCACAGCGAGCCCTCCAGGCTGGGCAGGCTGAATTGCCACAGACCCATTTTCGGGGACACCCCTGATTTCCCTGCACTTCCCGTTTGTATTAGACCCCCCAGCAGGCCGCAGGCCCCTAGCTCCCCAGGTGCCACAGGGGTAGAGGGTCTTCCAGGCCACTGCCAGGCTCTTCGCTTCCTCCCCAGCCCTGTCACTGAAGCTGAAAGTCCTTACCTGTCCCTTCCTGGCTGTGACCCGACAAAGGTCTGTTATAAGTCCTGCCCACTCCCTCCAGGTGTCAGCTGAGACCCTGTTTGGAAATGTCCCCAACCTGATTAGAGCCCACCGGAGCTTTTGGGAGGAGGTGATGCAGCCCATCCTGGAAGAGACTCGAACCTCTGGCCAGCCTCTGGACCCTGTCAGCTTACAAAATGGCTTCCTGACAGTGAGTGTGGGGAGACCCAGAAAGAGCAGGATGAGGTCAGCCCAAAAGGATCCAGGGGGGACAACTCTAAAATATAACCTCATCTCCTCCATTCCATCCCCAAGCGTGACCTTCTGGAGTCCCTCATGAAATGAAAATATCCCTACCTTGGGGTCAGACGAGGGTGTGTTCTCACCAGCTATACAATCTTGTATTTGTTTTCCTTTTTCTTCCTTCCTTCCTTCCTTCCTTTCTTTTTTTTTTTTTTTAAGGCAGGGTCTGGCAATGTTGCCCAGGCTAGCCTCAAATTCAAGACCTTCCTGCTTCAGCTTCCCAAGTGCTGTAATAACAAGTGTGCCCTACTTGGCCGCTATAAAATATTAATTATTCCTTTGAGACCCATCAGCAAATAACTAAGTGCAAGAATGAGTCCTAAAGGGCTGGGAGGCGGCTCAGCAGTTAGAACACTGGCTGCTCCTGCAGAGGACCTGGGTTTGTTTCCTAGCACCTATGTGCCAGCTCACAACTCTCTGTAACTCTAGTTCAAGGGGACCTGACCTAACCTAAGAGAACTAGACATGCAAATGGCACACACACACACACACACACACGCATACGAGTGTGTGCGCAGATGAAAAACTGATATACACATAAAACAAAATTTTTAAAAATGTCTCTTAAAGAATGACGCCTAAGCAAGGAGATGCCTGGGAGGACTTAGCTGGGGCTGGAGGGGTTGATGAAAGGCCACAGGGCCACTGAGTGTGGAGTGGTAGAAGAAAAAGAACAGCTGGGTGGGTCTAGACTTTTTCTACAGTGTTTCTGGGCTGGCAGGAAACATTGGGATGGGGTAAAAAGCCAGGGCGTGAGGACAGTTTCCTGGGAGCCTTCCCCCCCCTCCTTCTGAGCAGGGCTTCTGGATAACTTTTAGGTCACAGAAACAGGAGCCCCAGTGTCCCGAAAACAGTCGAGTTGAATTATTGATAGAAAGAGCGAGTCCTGAGGAGCAGGCATAGCCAGTGCCACGGACAGAATGAACTCCAGGGGTAGCCAGGGCCTGACTCTCCGGGTGTCTATTCTTCTCTGGAGCACAAAATGAGGGGCCTGGCTGTGGGAGACATCCTGGGAGGTAGAGGCTGGCCGGGGCTTCATTTAGGGGCTGTGTGAGGCTCTCCCTCCTCAGCCTGCAGCCATGTTCTACAGCCAGAGTCTATTCACGACCCTCTTCTGTCTGCCCTTTATCTGCCGCTCCAGTTTGGCCAGCGGTTCCTGCCGTACGTTCAGTACTGCCTGCGAGTGAAGCAGACCATGGCTTATGCCCGGGAGCAGCAAGACACGAACCCTTCGTTCCACACTTTCGTGCAGGTGGGGTGCCGTGGAGCATAGAGGCTGGAGGGGTTCAGCTGCACAGCCGGGTCATGCCAGGCTTCAGTTGGGGGGGTGCAAGGCTGAGGCAGCCACTGGAGGTGCAGGCAGGAGGGTCCCTGCAGACTCCTGAGCTCACCCCACCTCCCCTGCAGTGGTGTGAGAAACACAAACGCTCGGGAAGGCAGACGCTGGGCGACTTGCTCATCAAACCCCACCAGCGCATCACCAAGTACCCACTGTTGCTGCAGGCTGTGCTCAAGAGAAGCCCCGAGCCCCGAGCCCAGGAGGCCCTGAACGCCATGGTAGGTACTCAGGTGAGGCTACGGCCCTTGTGTGTGTGTGTGGGGGGGGGGGGGCTGTTGGTGGGTGAGGGGTAAAACTATCTCCAGAGGTCCCTGAGGTCTCATTCCTACACAGTACTGACCCACCAGGCCCCTTTTAGAGTGCTGTAGCTGCTGTTGGGTGGATAGGCTGGGCTCAGCTATGCTTCTTCTGCTCCTCACGTCCCAAGATTGCAGCTGTGGAGTCCTTCCTGTGGCATATAAACGGACAGGTCCGCCAGGGTGAAGAGCAGGAGAGCTTGGCGGCCGCGGCCCAGCGCATAGGACCCTATGAGGTGCTAGAGCCCTCCAACGAGGAGGTGGAGAAGGTGAGGTATGGGGCTCCATAAATGCCAGGCTCCAGGAAAGCAGATAAAGGAGAAGCCTGGCCGGGAGAGGACAGAGGCCACCGCATGCTGTACCTGAGTGCCACCGCTGGGTGTGCCCATTATTTCTTCCTGTGGGAGGAGCCCAAAGGGTAAAGGAGAAGACTAAAGAGGGGACCCTGGGGTGTTTGCTGTGGCTCTGGGTACAGAAAGGATGGGCTGGTGGTGCACAAGGAGCCACCCTGGGTTGGGATGCAGAGGCACACCGGCATGGCGGCCTGATCCCTTTCCTGCTTCCTCTGTTCCCTCAGAACCTGCGTCCGTTTTCCACCCTGGATCTCATGACTCCTATACTAGGGGTTGCCCAGGAGCACACGAGGCAGCTACTGCTGGAAGGACCCGTGCGCGTGAAGGAAGGACGAGAAGGGAAGGTGAGGGTGAAGCAGGGCGTGGAAGGACCCGGATGAGAGGCCAGCAAGCTGGAAACAGGGCTGGGAGAGGTGGCTGGGTGGGAGGGAGCATTTGCTCTTTAGGCCCGAGGACCCGGGCATGGATGGTCACTGGCTGCTCTTGCAGAGGACCCAGATTCAGTTCCCCACACCCCACACGGCAGCTCCCCACCGTCTATAACTTCAGCTCAAGGATCTGACACCTCTTCTGACCTCCCTAGGCACTGCATGCATGTGCAGACACATACATGAAGGCAAAATATCCATACACATCAAATAAAAAATATATAGATCTTTCAGCCGGGCAGTGGTGGTGCACGCCTTTAATCCCAGCACTCGGGAGGTAGAGGCAGGTGGATCTCTGTGAGTTTGAGGCCAGCCTGGTCTACAGAGTGAATTTTAGGACAGTCAGGGCTACACAGAGAAACCCTATCTCGAAAAAACCAAAAAAAAAAAAAAAAAAAAGATAGAGAGATAGATCGATAGATGGATGGACGGATGGATGGATGGATGGATGGATGGATGAATGGACAGACAGACGGACAGACAGATAGATAGGTAGATAGATCTTTTAAAGAAAAATCAAGAAGCTGTAGGTTACCAAACTGGCCCCAAACTTTAAAAAAACAAACAAAAAAATGTGAAAACCTAAGTTTAAAAGTTTAAATCCTCAACACCCACATAAGAAGCAGAGGCAACTCGGCTGTTAATAGCGCTTGCTGGTCTTTTTTTTCCCCCCAGGACAGGTTTTCTCTGTGTAGCCTTGGCTGTCCTGGAACTCACTGTGGAAACCAGGCCAGTACTAAACTCACAGAGATCCACCTGCCTCTGCCTCCCAAGTGCTAGGATTAAAGGCGTGCGCCGCCGCTGCCGCCACCGACGCCACCACCACCAGGCTGCACTTGCTGGTCTTGCAGAGGACTCAAGTTCATTTCTCAGCACCCATTGTCAAGTAGCACACTACTACCCATATCTCCAGCTCCAGGGGGTTGATCCAAAACCTTCTTCTGGCCTCCTTGGGCACTTTTACTCACATGCACAGACCCACACAGAAACACACATTACTAAAATAAAACAAGTGTTTAAAAAAGAAAGAAAAAAAGAAAGCTGGGCATGGCTGCTTACATCTGTAGCCCCAAGATGGTTGAGTAGGACAAGCAGATCCCAAGAGTTCCCTGGCCAGTCAACCTCATCTCAAAGCAATAAAGTGGAAGTGATAGAGCAAGACACCCAGCCTCCTGTTCTCTCCTGCACATGGGCACACTGGTGCAAACACCCGCACAGTCACATATACCACTCGCATAATACACAACACACACAAGGTAGCAATGGAACGGTGTGGTGGGCTGGGCAAAAGGACATGGTCCTGGTCCTGCCTGAACACCAGTTGTTTGTATGACCTCAAGCCAGACCTGTTGTCTGCCTATAAATCAAGAGATGGGACCAAGTCTATGCCCTCCCAGCACTCCATAGCACTGCCAGGATCCTGGCCCAGCCCCTCCCCGGCTCTGGCTGACCCCGCCTCTTTCTCCCACAGCTGGATGTGTACCTGTTCCTCTTCTCTGATGTGCTCCTGGTAACCAAGCCTCAACGCAGGGCGGACAAGGCCAAGGTCATCCGTCCCCCTCTCATGCTGGAGAAACTTGTGTGCCAACCACTACGAGACCCCCGTATGTCTCTTCTACCAGAGGAGGAAGGGTCGGGATTGGGGTCAGATAAGGCCCAGTCCTTAAAGCAGAGCTTCTTCTCCATGCAGACAGCTTCCTGCTGATCCACCTCACTGAATTCCAGTGTGTCTCCAGTGCCCTCACTGTGCACTGTCCCAGCTCAACAGATCGTTCACGGTGGCTGGAGAAGACCCTGAAGGCTCAGGTAGGGGGCAGTCAGGCTTGGAGAGGGGTGAGCACGTACCCCTGGAGCTCAGAAGGGCAAAGGAGGGCCGAGAGGCTGGGCTGAGTGCAGGTGCAGACTTGACCAGACTTGGGTGCCTTCCAGAGGAGGACAGAGTCTAAGGAAGCCCACAGCCAGCTACTGAGCCAGCCCAAGACGGGGTACACCCTAATGACCACACTGAAACAATAAATTTCTAAACTTTATCTTCTGTTCAGACACGGGGGGGGGGGGGGGGGGGGCGTTTTCTGGGGACAGATGCTAGGGCTAGGTGCCAGGGAATCAGAAGGAATGAACACGGCATTCCTGCCCTGCAGGAATCTGGGCTGCAGCTCATTAGGGTAATCAGAGGACAAATAACAGCAAATACACAGAAGACAGCAAGAGAGAAGGGGGCCGCGCCTTCTACCCCACCTCTCTGCTGGAAAAGCCGCCATGCTGAGGGAGATTAGGGGAGGAGGCATGGCGTCAGAGCTGACAGTGGAGTACCAGGGAGACAAAGACGAATGTCAGGGGGACAAAGGAAGGAGGGGATGCCAAATACAAAAATCCAGAAATAAGTCACGGTCTCTTGTGTGGAGAGAACCACTGAGCTGGGAGAGCATCAAGTTGGTCCCATCTCTCACTTTAGAGGCAGGAGACAGGGCTGGCCCAAGGTCATACAAACTCTAGAGCTCAGCCGGGACCGGGCCTCTTACCCTGCCACATGTCATGTCCTCTTACCCTGCCACACTTTCTCCCATCGCCGCCACCGTGTGTGTGTGTGTGTGTGTGTGTGTGTGTCTGTCTGTCTGTCTGTCTGTCGTGTGTTGTGTGTGTGGTGTATGCATATAACTGTGTAGGTGGGTGGGTGGGTGCACCAGCGTGTTGTATGTGCAGGACAGAGCAGGACGATTGCTTGACAATGCCAGGGTGTGACATATAAATGTGGGTCCAGGAGATTATGCCACAGGATCGTGCCCATCTCTAAGGCCCTGCTAAGAGTTTGAACTTTGTCCTACAGACGATATGGAGCCAGTGGAGGTTTTAGACAGGGTAGTGATGGAAGCAGATTTATATGATAAAAGCAGGAGTTCAAAAAAGAGAGTCGTCAGTAAAACTGTGATAGTTACTACAAATTTCACGACTGAAACTGGGCTAGATTGTCGCTCCATGGGAGACTGTACGCTTAGCATGAACAAGACCATGGCGCTGATGGAGCCACAGATCCACACAAAACAAGAGTCCCTCACAATTCTGGAGGCCACAAGTTCAAAATCAAGGTGTTGACAGAACTGAGTTTCCTGCCCAAGTTCTAGGGGAGAATCTGTGACTCTTCCCAACTATTGATGGCTCCAGTAGCCCTGGTCTTAACTATTGATGGCTTCAGTGCCCTAGACATGGAGCAGCAACCCCCCACCTCCCATCTCTGGCTTTCCCCTCAGTATACTGGTGTCCAAATTTCCCTCCCTTTCTTATGAAGACGGCCGACACCCACTTCAGAATGCACCTGAAGTGCAGAGCGCACCGTCTGAGATCGCCACCTTGGGTCCTGTCACATCTTCAAAGACCCTTTTCCCGACTGAGGGCGGGCACATCTGTGGCTTCTGGGGGTTAGGTTGCAGACCTAGCTTTCTGCAGGCTGTTAGTCAACCCACTGTGGGAGCAGAATGGCAAAGAGAGATGGAGATTTGAGTTAGGCTAGTTTTGTCTTGCTTGTTGGCAGAGCTGGGGCTCAAACTCAGGGTCTTTCCTGTATCACGAAAGTACTTGACCTCGAACTCCATCCCCAGCCACAGGGAGTACTGTGTACATGTATTTGCTTGTGTGGGTGGGTGGGTGCCACAGGGAGTACTATGTACATGTATTTGCTTGTGTGGGTGGGTGGGTGCATGGATGTGCACAGCTGTATTTGCATCACTACATCTGTAATTGTTCTTTTATCACCCGGTTTTCTGAAATTTCTCCCTTCCTTTGGTTCCTTTAGAACAACCTTTCTCCCACATTCTCCCTTTGGAAACTTACTGGTGTTCATATGCAGAATGACAGCCCCTGATAGTCTCTGTAGGGTGGACAAACAGAGCGTCAGTTCTGCTCTATGACCAAACTTATAGCGAGGCTCCCAGCAACTCCAAGTCTGAAATACTGCAATCCATCCAAAACACCCTCCTCTGGATTACTATGAGTCTTCACACACACACACACACACACACACACACACACACACACACACACACAC
>CABHPP010128552.1:15091-42327 GCA_902168425.1 Peromyscus attwateri | reverse complement strand
CCCCCCCTCCTCCACACCCTTCCCAGGAGCAGTAACTACTCTTCTCTGTTTCTGTGCGATCTATTTTTTAGGGATCACCTATCAGTGAGACCATGTAGAACTGGGATTTCTATAGCTGATTTATTTCACTGCAGCTCTTTCTGTATCGACACAAATAACAGAAATTTACTCCTTTCTATGGCTGAATACTATTCTATTGTGTACATATACCATATTTGCCTTATTCATTAATCCATGATGATTTGAGTGATCCCATATAATAGCTATTATGAACAGCGTTGCAAGATGTCTTTTTTTATTTTTATTTATTTATTTATTTTACTGATTTTGTTTCCTTTGGAAATACACCTAGAAATGGGGTTACTGGATCATATAGCAGTTGTATTCACTTCTTGAAGAATATCCAAACTGTTTTAATGATGGTTTTGCTGACTTACACTACAGTGATTGTATAAAACCTTTGCTGTCCACATTCTTATTAGCGCTTTCACATTTTCCTCTCTTGTCTTAACACTTTTTTCTTTTATATTTTATATTTTTGTAGCAAATATTATTAACAGAATTTTATTAAAAAAAGGTTATACCAGTTAGCAATTATAATTTTACAGGATTTATATAATTGTACAGTCTAGTACTATTTTTATCTCAATAGAAAGGGAAGTAGAACATGAATCATTGTGATATTTCCCATTTCATTTTTTATTAGCAAAATGTGAATATTATTTAATAATTTTTAAAGTAACTTTTACTTGGGCAGTGGTGGCACACACATTTAATCCCAGCACACAAGAGGCAGAGGCAGGTAGAACTCTGAGTTCAAGGCTAGCCTGGTCTACAGAGCAAGTTCCAGGATGGTCATGTCTACACAGAAAAAAAGGAAAAAGTTTTTTTTTTTATTAAGTTAGTTCATTAGTTCTTTGAGAGTTTCATACATGTATTGGTTGCTCTACTTCCTGGATGATTAGTGATGTTGAACAATGAACAATTTTTATCTGCCTTTTGGACATTTCTAAATGTTCTCTAGAGAAATGTTGATTGAGCTGATTTGCTCAGCTGTTCATCAGATTATTTTATTCAGGCTCATGTCACCCCACCCCCACCCACTGGCATCCCCTGCACTCAGGTTTCCAGCTCCGGCTAGGTCAAGCTTAGTTTTACCTTGAAGCCATTGTCCTTGCAGACCCATGGGCAGGAAAAGCTTTTTCAGTCTCCTAATTCGGTTTCATTTTGTCTAATGATTCTATTTGTGATGTTCTCTCCCAGTGACATCATATACTTTGTCTGCCCAACAATGCACTCTCTTCACATCACCCTTAGGCTGTATATTTACTTAGTATTTGTTTTCAGCCCAACTTCTCACAGGAAATCATAAGCTCCTTTCTCACTTTCTCCCCATCTTAACACTCTTTCCAATGATTTTCTTTACGAATTTCATACAAGAATTTCGTACAATGTATTTCTATCATATCCCTCCTTCCCTCCCTCTTTCAACTCCTCTTGATTCCCTCCCCACCTGTCCCTCTCAAATTTAGGTTCTCTGCTTCTATAGAGATTATTGATACATATATGCACATACACACATACATACATGTATACATACATATACACGTACATATATGTATGTATCCCTCCTGAGTTTTATTAGTGTTTTCCATATGTATTTGGGTGTAGGACTGACCCCTTGGACATTGGTAATCTCTCAAGGAGTTTGTTGTAGAAGAAAACTGACTCTCTCCCTTAGTAGACATAGATTACTCTATACATTCTGGAATGCTTGCCACTGTGGTCTCGTGAAAGTTAACCACATAGTTGAGAATTTTGAGGGATGAAACATCTCTGTCCTGATCAGAAGACAATATTTCCTAGCAGTTCTCCTTGTTCTCTAGCTCTTAAAAACCTTCTCCCTTTTCTAAGATTTGTGTAGAGCCTTGGCTTTAGAAAGTGTATTGTAGATGTCCCAAGTGAAGATGAGCACTCCACAGTCACCTATTCTTTGCTCTGTGGTCAGTTATGGATCTTTGAAATAGTCTCCATCAGTTGCAAAATAAATTTCATTGGTGAGAGAAAAGAGCAGCACTTACCTATGTGTGTGAGGATACATATGTGGGAGGTGGGTGGCCACTGTATCATTGTCACAAAATCCTTATCTATTGTCTATAACCTTCACAGCCATAGGTTCCTGGCTAGGTTGACAATACCAGGCATGAATTTGCTCTTACTGAATGGGTCTTAAGTCTAACCAGACATCTGTTGCTTCCCACCCAAAATATTAGTGCCTTTATTGCACTGTTGAGGGTATCTATCTTGCTGGAACAATCAGGATTTGCAACTGGGTAGGATTTCTAACCTGAAACTTACCAAGTACCTACTGACAGATACTATGAGAGTTATTCATAGCGTAGGAGGTTTCCAGTTTTGTACTAGCTTGACTTCTCCATATCTTGTGAAAAATGTTTGTGGTATCTTCAGCAAATGGGTCTTATCTTCAAGTTCTAGCAGGACAAAAGGTCAATGGCATTGACTTACATTGTTTGGGGGAAGGGAATCCTTTGGCACCCCTGACTAACAACTCAAATGTAGGTATCTATCACCTGGCCATAGGCTTCTTTTTTTAATATTCTATGACTTTTGAGAGATCATTATTCTTTTGTGTGAGGTATCTCAAATTATTTATGTTAATATATAGGATATATTAATAAAATACATAATGAATTTTCAAGAACACATAAAATGGTAGGTTTCCCTGCGCCTTTTTGATATCTTTGTTCCCAGCAACTAGGACAATACTTGGAAAACATGCTAAAGTTTTATTAACTGGATTAATTTGTTTGAAGGAGAAAAGCACTAACTGAATGCTTAAAGGTTTCCTACTAGTATATAAATAATCAGCAAAATATTTATTTAAAATACTGCAAGTTCAGTGTTTGTAGATTATAATAGAACTGTTTGATGAGACAACTATTCACTTTGCAGCCTCATGGTTATGCAAACAAATAGAAGACCAGATTTCTTGTGCAGAGCCTTCAAGAGTAAATGAATGTGCTAGAGAAAGGCAGAATCTTTTGTCATAAAGATTTTGTCATTGGCCTGGAAACATACATTTTTGTGACTGGTTATGTTTGCTTCAAACTATGAAGTTATTACTCCAGTTATAACTTGTAGATGGACAACTTGCATAAATATGTACATTCATTGACTTCATAAATCTGTTATAATTATCTTCTAATAAGACTTCATTTCCATTTTTTAAACATTAGTAATGCTAAGCTTGAATCTATTTCATTGAACTTTTTGCAAGGAATTTATAAAGCTGCTTAAAGTTCTCCCAAACCTGTAGTATTCTTTCATAACACAAGTCAGAAAACAAAATAAAACTCAAATAAGCTTACTAAAGTTGACTGAAACCACATAAATTCAAACCCACACAGTACTTCAGACTCTCTTTATTATCACTATACTGGCCTATAAAGATCAATTAAAAACTAAATGTGAACTAATAAATGTTTAGATTTTCAGAGTTTGTGTGTAATAATAATAATTTTTTTAAGTATTTGAAGTTAGATGAAGTGTCCTAACAAACATTCTCTACATTTGGAGCCTGAGTAATTAATATTGTAATATCAAACAGCACCTTTGAGCATAGTAAAGGAAAGCACTTTTAGAAATAAAAAGCTGCCTAGAATCTTAAGAGGAAATTGTATTACTTTGGTTATACTACATTCTTTTGCAATGTAGATGTCCTCATGTACGTATGTGCTTCACTGGACTGTACATGAAACGGTGGCTAGTGGACCGAGTATCTAGATTCAGATTTTCAGTGAATTCTATTTTACCAATCTTTTCAAAACAAGACTACTACAATCTTGAATAGGAGTTTACAAACTAAAGTATAAAAATTTCTTAAGGAACTCTTTATTTAGTTGGCAAAACAGGTCCAAACTTTAAAGTAAAGTAATTTATGAGAATTCCTGGCCTCATAAAATAAAAACAAGTTATTTATTTTAGACAGTAACTGCTGGAAGCTCACAAAGAGTATCTTGTGGAGAATGGAATGAACATCAAATTTTCTTGCTGCCACAAGTACCAACTTGAATAGGATATGACACAGTTGGATCCCACTCACCATATTAGTTCTTATCCTCCCAAACAAAGACCACCCACAAGGACTTGACAAACAGAAATAGCAAGGGAAGAAATAGCCTACATCAGATCTCCTCCTCCTCCTCCTCCTCCTCCTCCTCCTCCTCCTCCTCCTCCTTCTCCTTCTCCTTCTCCTTTTCCCTCTCCTCTTCTTCCTGGAAACAAGTCAGGGTCTCATGTAGCTCAAACTGGCCTCAAAGTCACAATCTAATGATGACCTTGAACTTCTGATCCTCCTGTCTTCTTTTGTCCCCAGAGTGCTAAGATTACAGGTGTATACCACCACAACTGGTTTATGAGGTGCTGGGATGAACTCAAAACCTTGTGTATATAAGGCAATCACTCTACCAAATGAGCTTCATTCCTAGCCTTGACTTTTGCTATATCTATACCACAGTGCCAGCCAACAGAGTTCATTTAACTCAATGTGATGTAAAACTAAATGCAAAGATTGGCTCTTCCCAATGCAAGATGTCTAACATCACGTCTCTGGATTTATATGGGAAAATGTTGAGTAGTTATGGCTATGATTTTAGTCTTTGATTCAAAAATGGGAACTGAAAAGAACTGGTTAGCAATCCATAATATGTATGTCAGAATTTTCATTCTGTAAAATGAAGTTGGTACCCTTGGGTGAGATCCCTCATATGAAATTATGCCAATAATAAGCATTTATTTTGAGTTGCTGTTGCAGAGAGTTCCATTGTCTTTGCCCTGTTTCTGAAAAGGACAGAGTCAATGAGACAATCCAGTGTGTCATCCAGTCAGTCTGAGAGTAGATGGAAGCCTAGGCTCTTTGGGAACCCATGTTCTTCTCTGAAGCAACTACTGGTCCTGGTGAGGATTTTGTGGCTGATTATGTTTTAACCTTCACTTCTTTTTCAAGTCTGGATGAGATGGCTTATGCCTCTCAGATCTATATTTCAACAATCTTTAAAACTAATTTTTCAATAGAGAAATTGGTCTGCCCATGGAAGAAATCAGTTTTTGACAGTGTTTTACCCTGTGTCCACCTGTAGAGGGTACAGCTTTTCTTGTAATTTTCTTTCCCGTGGTTACTGCAGCTCCAGGTGTTAGTAAATTTGACATAGCACATTTAACCTTAAAATAGTAATCTGAACTAAGGGACAAATATTAGTAGTAACACAAAAAGAAGAAAAATACTAGTATTGCATTATATCTTGAGCTTTTTTCCCCTTTTCTATTCTTTCATGTGTTATATCCTGACACTGACTTTAGTTTCCCCTTCCTCCTCCCTTCCAAGTCCCCCCCCCCAATCCACTCCTCCTCCTTTCCCTTCAGCAAAAGGTAGTCTTCCCAGGGATATCAACCAAACATGGCATATCAAGTTACAATAGGAATACGCACCTCCCCTCAGATTAAAGTTGGACAAAGCAACTCAGTAGAAGGAAAAAGGTCCCAAAAGCAGGCAAAAGAGTCAGAGGCAGCCCCTGTTCCCACTGTTAGGAGACACACAGGAAGATCAAGCTACATAACCGTAACATATATGCAGAAGACTTAGGCTAGGCTCATACAGGCCTATGTCTCTTCAGTCTCTGTGAGCCTCTATGAGTCGAGGTTAGTTGATTCTGTGGGTTTTCTTGTGGTGTCCTTGACTCCTCTGGCTCATTCTTCCCCCTCTTCCACATGATTCTCCGAACTCTGCCTGATGTTTAGAACTGTGGGTCGGTCTCTGCATCTATTTCCATCAGTTGCTGCATGAAACCTCTCTGATGATGATTATGTTAGGCTCCTGTCTAAGAGTATAGCAAAATATCATCAGGAATCATTGACTGACATCATCAGTCATTTCATTGACTTTGCTTGTTTGTTTGTGTTTGTTTTTGCAGGTGGTGTTTGGTTCTATTCTAGATCTCTGGGCTATCCAGCCCCTGGTTTCTGGCCTTCCAGGCAGTGTCAGGATGTGCTCCCTCTCCTGGCTGGTCCTCAAGCTGGATCAGTCATCAGTTGACCCATCCCACAATATCTGTGCCACCTTTATCCCAGCACACCTTGCTGGCAGGGCAAAAGATAGGTTGAGGGTTTTGTGGTTGGGTTGGTGTCTCAGTCTCTCCACTGGAAGTCTAAACTGGTTACAGGAGATAGCCAATTCAGGCTGGGAGTCTTAGCTAGCATTACCATTGTAGATTCCTGGGTATCTAGGATTTTTTTTTTCCTGGAAAAATCCCATAAGTCCAAATAAAATTACACTGATGTTATATCATAGGGTGAATGACATCAAATTTTTTTTAACCTCTCAGTTTACCCAAAATTGTTGCTTTGTCGTGAAATAATAATTTTCCAGTACCTAACTGGTTCAGATCCAGTTAAATTGAGATAGAAAAATATAGTGTGGGGAGTAGGGGGCACATGTTCGTAAGTGTGAGAAAATTCTGTAGGCCTCATATACCAGCCTCTGCAGGCTGCCTCTCTGCTCAAGTGTGTGGGGCTAAGGTGGAGGGGAGGGGCTAAAATCAGCTTTGCTTCTCTGATCAAGTCATGGTCCTCTCATGGTACACCATGTACATAGGATAACACAATTTCAGTACATATGGCAGTACTCCATGGTGGTCCTGAGTTCACTTTCATGGAATCACTTTTTTAAGAGCTGGCATTCTTATCAGTCAAAATAAGTTATTTTTTTTTAAATTTATATTGGACATAAGGATGATGTGAAGCTGGAAGATGAATATAGTGATTCTGAAAATGTCTTCTTTGGTTATGAAAATTATTCTACACAAAAATATGCTGGAATGTTTATTTTACCAGTTACTTCCCTTTTTGTGAAACAGGAATATCACCAGCTTTAAAAATACAAGTTTTCAATATGTATTTCAGGCTTGCCTGAAACTTGGGGTCCTTTTTACCCCAGTTTCTCAGCTCACTGGGATAACAGGCCAGTGCCTGGATTCCTTATCTACTTATTTATTAAATAAACTTTCAAATCCATTAGTCCTTAAAACAGTATCCTACAAAATATTTATAAATTGATTTTATGACTTGCTTGTTTTGATGTTTACCTAATTCCACAAGTACAAAAGGTAACTTATCTTTTTATTCCTGGAGTAAATGAAAATCTTGCTTTAGATTTTAGACTTAAGAGATCTGAAGAATGAATAATTTTTATTTATTATCACTGGAATTTCTTCATTCACAGTTTTTATAATGTACATATATAAAAATAGAGAAAATACAACTAAATATTACAGAACTTTTGGGGATAGCATTCATCTACACTGTTGATGTACAAAGAACAAAATTAAAGTTTAGAAGTTATAAGTATTCTATTATGAAGGTGTATACTATTTCACCTTACTTCTTGCGTTTATTTCAGAATTACTGAAGATCTTTGTGTATCTACAATGAGTGCTTCTATCATAGCATGATGTTAAGTTAAAATTGCATGAGAGCACATTGTAAAATACAGAGCAAGCATTTCAATACATCATTGAAATAGCACTTGCAAAAGAATTCGATCCAAACCTTTATATGTGATTATATGTACACATAGTTACGTGTATATATAAATTATAATAGCTTTGCATGGTCAAAACCGAATTTAATTTTGGAATAAGAGAGATATAGTTTAAAACTACATACCAAAGCAATTTAAAAACATTTTTGAAGTCTTATATAGTCTTCCAGTATGTTGGAGGAAAACTCTAAAATAAATAAAGTGAAATAATCAAGCAGAAGGCAATATTGTACCCCAAACCTACTTAGACTGAGGGTGTAGCTCAATGGTAGAGCCCAGAGATAGCATGTTTGAGGCCCTGGCAATGATCTCTGGCACTATTAAAAAAGAATCATGTCATAAAATTTAGCAGCCAGATAAATCTTGGCAGGACTGACTACAGAATGTCACTGTAGGGAAATTGAACTGACAGTACAAATATGTTTGCAGGGTATTGTTTTGTTCCAGTGTTATGTAAATTCTACAAATCTAAAACAGAAAGTTTATTTAACAGATGCCAAGTCAATCTCTGTATGTGCGCCATTCCTTGTTACTCGTGAAATGATGTACTTTCTGCTTAATGATGCTGAAAATCACTCCAAGGACACCAGGCCAAATATGTAGGAGACCCATTGCATGCTATAATTTGGAAACCATCAGTTATTTCTGTCATGTGGCATGAACTTTGTTTAAAGGGCCAGTAGCACAGACTATAACTTTTTGAGTATATGCTCAAAATGTTTAAGCACCATACTCATCGCTCACCAATGATTCAGAATGCAGGCAGCCTTTTGACAAACTCCAGTCAGCAGTCTTGGTGATCTGAATATTAATAAGAAGTCTTGTAATCTTTTAACATAGCATACATAAGAGGGTTATTTAGGACAATAAACAAACCAGTGATGTATTTAATCTCTGTGGTGGAAACTTTTTTCAGAATAGGATGTATTCAACCAATTTATCAACCAACACGGTTGTTAATTTAGGATGTTCTTTCAAATTTTATACACCGTCTTTACTATGAGCCTTCACATAATCTTTAAATTACATTTTGGAGTACCATTTGCAACAATGTTCATCTAGGGATTATAGCCATTTTAATAGATACTGACTCCGGCAACACTTGTATTATCACCCTGAGATTCTGATGAGATGGTCTGTTCTTTTGCTCTGTAGAAAGATGTTTAACATGTGTGGCACCTTGGGTTCAATCACCAAAAGCAGAGAGTCAGGAGAGGGAGAAGGGAGAAGAGAAAAATAATTACTCACTAGTTCTTTTGGCATTCTGAGCAAGCAACTCTTTTAATGGTTTGTTTATCACTCTACAATGCAGGCCCTTACCATGGAGTTTATGCAAGAAAGTGTACTGAATACAGAAGTCTGTGTTAGCACAAAGGAAAACAAATATGGGCCTGGAGTAAAGAGCTTTACTGACCTTGAAGAAGATGGAGGATGGGTTCTCAGTACCTGCCGGGTGTCTCACAACCAATTTTAACTCCAGTTCCAGCTCCTAAATCCTTCTTCTGGCCTTTGTGGACATGTGTGTGGTTCACATACATACATGCATACATACATACATGCACATACATACAGACATACATACACAAATATGCAAAAAACATACACAAAATAATAAATAAATTTAGAAATAGAAAGGCAAAAATAATTATGCTTTCTGGAGACACAAGTTAATCTGTCCAATAAGGAGGCCTTATTATTTCCTTTTGGTTGAGTGTTTATTTGATAACTATTGTGACCTTTGGTTATGAAAGAATTACGTTCACATTTTCCTAACTAGATCTTAAACATGTAATAATGTCATAGTTTCTTAAAATTTCAGCCACACAACCCCTTTTTCTAAAGAACTTATAATGATCATAATTATATGTCATGCAAATATTATTATTTCGGGGAGACTTGTACTGTAATGTGTTCCTGAATAATTTAAGTCTTTAAAGTCTAGTTTTGCCATCTACTTTGTAATATATTTGAGTGCAAGGAGTATCTGCATATGTATGACTATGTGTGGTACAAAAGGCTGTTGTATGACTTAAATTTTAGAATTAACATCAACATACAGAATATCCATCTACCCTTTGTTTTGACTTAAGACATTACCTAAAAATTCACTTTTACCCTTGAGCTACTAAGAAAACCACTACAAATCAGTATTTAGGTGGTTTCTGCAAATGCCCCTGCTCTTTATATTTTCAGAAGAAAAACTATAAGCAAAACAGTGTATTACATATAATCCATGGGGTATGTATTTTAAAAGCCGAGCTTTTACTAGTTAAGGCTGATGTAACAATAGCAGAGCAAGGGTGGAATCAGGCATCTGTGAGTAGCAAGGTAATGTTTTTAAGGTTTCTATACTAAGCTAGAAAGTGAAATGTGTGTGTGTGTGTGTGTGTGTGTGTGTGTGTGTGTGAGAGAGAGAGAGAGAGAGAGAGAGAGAGAGAGAGAGAGAGAGAGAGAGAGAGAGAGAGAAGGAGGGAGGGAGGAAGGAGCAGTCTGGATATGTAGCGTTGGACATTACTTCACTTTTCTCATGATAAAATCTGGTTGGCATTTGAATAAAATTTTGTTCTAACCTAGTGTATTTAAAAATGACTATGACATGCTTCAAAATGTTGACACAATTCTGTCTGCCTTTTGCCTGCTGGGTATTTTTGATATTACTATAAGAACACGTGAGGACCACAAAACAAACATGCCTTATTGAGCCTTTACATCAAGTAGCACTTTAACAAACACAGATGCTTTCACTAAAGACTTTCACTTCTTTGGAGTTAGCACTTCTCAACTTGTAAGTGTCCCGGGAGATCCATGGCACCAGCGCTTTGGTAAGGATGCCAATGGAGAATGGCAGGCACTACTGCTGCCAGGCTGGTAACAGATCAGGCACTAATTGGAACCACTTAGCAGGCTGTGTGCCTCCAGGTTAAGCCTGGGTGGGCTCTAGTCTTAACACGGTACTAGTTCCAGAGTGTATGATATTGAATAAATTGCTTAATGATCTGCGTCTTGTTTTCCTCCTCCATAAAGCAGAATTATAGCAAATGGCTTTATACCGAATGCAAAGATTAATTATTAATTCTATGTCAGATTTTGAAATAAGCATTAGAAATTCTCTGCCCTCAATGTTGTACCCATCAGTTGATTTCAGATCCTTTACCATGAGGGGAATGAAGGACTGAGTTAGAGGATGATCTGAAAAGAAAGAGCAAATGATTAGCGACTGTGATGGTCTGAATGGAAATGCTCCCCATAGGCTCAGATTCCCAGTTGGTGATGCTGTCTGGGCAGAGTATGGAATTTTTAGGACGTGGAGACTTGTTAGATCAAGTACATCACTGGGAGTAGGCATTCACTATTCATAGCCTCCTCTTATCTCTAGTTCACTCTGCTTTTTGTATGTAGGTGAAGATGTGATCACTTCCTCTTCCGGTCCCCTGATGTCATGCCCCCCTCCCTGTCCCTAGGGATAGATAGAACCATAAGTCAAAGCAAACCCATCCCTCCCTAAGTTGCTTTGGTTATGGCATTTTATAACAGCAATGAAACATGGGCTCGACAGTCTTAAAAGCGTTGAATAGTATATATGATGGTTTAAATTAAAATAAACATTGGGAACAGCTAATTGCACTTCTATGATCCAGCAGTCATTGGCAGTAGCAGGTTTTGGCAGGAACACTATATAAACACACATTTTTCTGTATTTTGAATCACTGAAGGCACTATATTTTGTAGATTGGAAACTTTATATCTAAAGCAGAATTGTAATGCTGAAGCACAGACTTGTCGGCTATTTTAACCCACAGCTACACTAGTAGTGAATTTTTTTCAAGAAACTATTAAGAGATGCCCAATGTGAGATTGAAGATAAAAGTTACCCAGGAAACAGGAGGATCTCCTTAATGTCCTTATGAAATCCTGAAATGATGTCAACTGTCTTGATTGAATTAACATATATAAATAATACAGTTTTCTTGTGTCTTTAGTGACAATGTACATATTACACATGTATGTTAGTAAGTGGTACCTTTACTACACTCACATTTTCTGAAATTCATACTCTTTGTTGTCAGTCTACTTATTACCATTAGATATTATCTCCAGGTTGGATAGTATATTTCCAGAGCCATACAGAGTCTTCAGTGGCTTTAAATAGTACATGTTTTGATACTAACACTTAGAAACATAGAATTACATAATGTAGACTACTACAGAATGCATATATAAAAAGCTGGTATTTGTAATATCTATGATAAAATTCCTTGGGAAAGAAATGTTCAACATGCTTAGTCATCAGAGAAATGCAAATCAAAACTACTTTGAGCTTTTATCTTACACATGCCAGAATGGTTAAGATAAATAGAACATGTTACAGTTCATGCTAGCAAGGATATGGAGTAAGGGGAATACTCATCCCTTGCTGATGAGTGTACAAGCTTGTACAGCCACTATATAAATCAGTGTGGTGATTTCTCAGAAAGTGGGGAATAGATCCCTCAAGGCCCAGCTATACAACTTTTGGGCTTATGCCCAAAGAACTCTTCATCCTGCTACAGAGACTCTTGCTCAACCATGTTCATTGCTGCTCTGTTCATCATAGCCAGAAACTGGAAACAAACTAGATGTCCATCAATGGAAAAATGGATCAGGAAAATGTGGTGCATTTATACAATGGAACATTATCCAGCTGTTAAGAAAATGAAATCATAAATTTCACAAGTAAATGGATGGATTAGAAAACATCATCCTAATGGGATAACCAAGACGCAAAAAGACAAATATGATATGTATTCTCTTATATGTGAATGTTAGCTTTTAAGCCTTTAATAGGCATGCTTCTTTATGAATGATCACAGAGGTTAGGTATAGAGTGAGGGACCTGGGCAGGGGGAGGGAAGAATCTCCAAAGGAAAATAAATAGAATACATAGGTAATAAGAAATAGGTGAGAGACTGGACCAGAAAGATTAAACAGAGATGGTATGGGAAGAGGGGAGTAAGGGAGGTATTATGGGGAAGGACAGCTAACACAAGAGTTATTTGAGGGGTCATATGCAAGCCAACTACACTAGAAGCTTCTTAAAATATATTCATAATCAAAAGTAATGTAAATGGAATTACCAAATAATCAGGGAGATAAAGTTACAACAAGACATTTCTTGCCACCAAATGAAACCTCCAATGCCAGGAATGGGTCACAACTAATTAAGCTGATGGCCAAAGGGGACTCATGGAAATCCCCAAACAACTCAGGCTATTGTCATGGATATTGGTTGCTCTCCATTAGCTGATATTAAGGCCCCATTGCTGAAGATATCACCTATATATCTCACTGAACCTGGAGAAATTGAGCTGGTGTCTAACCAGAGTCTTCATGCCTTCTGACTAATGTTCATGGTTCTGGAAAGTCCTCTGCATACTATCAGAGGAGAAAGGTAAACACAAACATTGCTACAAAACCTTTGATCTACAATGGTGACCTACCTGTGTGATATATGGGTGCAATCATGGCACAAATGTTGTAGAGGTAGCCAATCAATATCTGATTGGATTTAAGGCCCACTCCATGAGATGGAACCCATGCCTGACATTTTCCAGGCATCTGAGAACCAGAGACTAGATAGGCCATGGACCTATGGGAAAATCAAATATGATTGTTCTGCTAAAGGAATGTGGCAATAAAATGACTCCCAACTTAGTCATTATCAGAGAAGCTTCTTCCTGCATTAGGTGGGAACTAATACAGAGATTCACAACTAAACAATGTGCAGGAAGTGAGAGACCTTGTAACATCCAGTCTTAAATGGAATGTCTTCATTAAAACCTCCCCCCAGGGCTCAGGCAACTATGGATGATAACAAAACAGTGTCTTCAGATACAACTGGCCTAAGGAACACATGAACTTGAAGACTGTGACAGTATACACAAGGCCTTCACAAGGTTCAATACAGATGCGGTTCCAGCACTGAGATGGCGAAGCAGACACAAGCTACCATTCCCCACCAAGAAAAGCTATCTCTACTTAAAAACTGCTTACAAAGGAAAAAAATAGTTTCTTCAAGGGAGTCTCACTAGGTATACAAACCGCATTTAAGGGCAGGCTCTATGCCCAGCAGTAGACAGCCAACACAAAATGAACTCAAAGGTATTTTTGGAGAATTTTTTTTCTCCATATTGCTTTGTTTGGACAATTTTGTATCTTACTGTTTGTTTGCTTGTGTATATGCTTTCTAATTTTGAGTTTCTATGTTTTCTTTGTGTGTGTGTGTGTGTGTGTGTCTGTTTGCTGCCTTTGTATGCATTTCTCATGTTCCTTTCAGTACCTTTTTATTTTGTTTCTTAGGTTGTTAATTTTGTTTTATCTTTGTATTTTTTTTTATTTGCTTGCTTTTTGTCTCAGAAGAGGAAGAAAGAAGGTGTCTAACTGGAGGAGTGGGGAGGTGAAGAGGATCTGGAAGAAGATGGCCAAGGAAAAACAATGAGTAGAGTATTTTATATGAAAATAACTTTATTTTCTATAAAAAATGAAAGGTGCAGTGATTGTTTTTGATTATCAACATTTCCACAGCTTTTGCTGATTTTTTTTGTTCTTTCCTCACCTGGACACATTTGAAAATGGTAAATACCATGACATTTTTATTCTTCATTTATTGTTTTCAATTGTTTTGCAAGTAACCAATAACACTATCATGGATAATCACAAAATTGTTACCTTCCCTATTTAACATTTGATAGAAAGAAAAAAAAAACCCTTCTGTTTCTCTTCTTCTTACTCTTTTTTTTTTCTGTTTTCTCTTCCTTTAATTGTGTGTGTAGAGAGAGAGGAGGCAGCACCGTGTGCTCATGGAAGACAATTTTCGCAAGTTGGTTCTCTCCTTCTACCCTGCTTTGAGGCAGGGTCTCTCTAGTTACTGTTGTACTTCTTACTCCAAGCTAGCTGGCCAGAGAGTTCCTGGCTGATGCTCCTGTCCCGGCTCCCACTTTGTCATATCTATGACAAAGGAGCACCACTGCATCTCTCTTTTCACATGTGTTACAGGGACGGAAGTCAGACTCAGAAGTCACGAAGGGTTTTGTGGACGGAACTTTGATCGACTTTGATGCTTCCTCTCTGGCCTGTCCTCTTCCTCTTTCTTGATCCAGTCTCCCATTGTGCATTGAACTAGATTGTTTTCATTTGTATCCTGTGTCCTTATTTGTCTCTGTCATTTTTATTTCTTATCAATCATTGTGCCGAATTTAAAAAAATTAATGGCAGTTGTCTTATATGCAGTGTTCTATATTATTTGTTTGGGGTTTTTCTTTAATTTTTGTTGTCGCGTGCTATTGCAACAGGTTTCATAAACACAGTTCCTTTCAAATATGCCGTGTACTTTGTCCATATCCATCTCTTTGCTCTCTCACCACTTTCCCCATTTTCTCTCTTGATAATTCCCCCCGACCTCTAGTATCTCTTCTGCTTTCATGTCAGACATCCATCCATCCATGGTTTTGCCAGGTACTTGTGAGGCAGACTTGGGACGATTAGGAATTTTCTGCCATACTTGGCTACTTAGACATTTTAAAGCCATCCTAGGCTATATGGAACCTTATATCAAGCAAATGTGATAAAAAAAACCTAATAAATGATGAATTGAATTGATCCAGACATTTCAATATGTTCCTAATCTGTCACTTTCAGATTTACTCAATTTTGTTACCATCCATTCAAAATCTTTTTTTTTATGTAACTGAATATTTCAACCTTCTTTTAAGTGGCTTCTAAAGTTTAAGTAATATTTAGAAAGTTGAAAAATGCAAGTACATTAATATACTTTCTTCTATAATGTATGATTTCACTTTTAATAGGTTTCCAAACCATTTAATGTATATTCTGGATATGATTATATATATATCCATATATATATATATATATATATATATATATATATATATATATATATAAATTTTGTACTTTCAGTGCCTGTCTAATTGTTTCAGTACAATTAATCCACAGTACAAAAATGTTGTCTTTCTTATGCACTTATTTTTGTTTGTACTTGAGTCTACCTGGACCATCTGTTCCCTTCACCTGCTTGTTTGTTCACTTGCCAGCACTGCATGTTTTAATTACAAAGGCTTTATGATGCTTCAAATCCTGACTGAGCTGATATCTATCCCATGGCTAGTTCCCTCCCAGCTATTTGTGGTTTCTCCATTTCCATGTAATTTAAAAGGATGTTACATGTTCTTCCAAATTAACCGTACTAAGAATATGAAAACTACTTGCTTGAACTGTAGCTGTATTAATTTTAAATATTAATGTGAGCATAAATGACTGTTTTCCTTCTTTTATTTAACAAAAGTATTGGTACAGACTGACCCACAATCACCATTTTCTCATTCTTCCTCAAACTCACAGTCCTCCTGCCTTGATCTTCCACATGCTGGTACTACTGGTGTGTGCCCCCAGGCCCAGCTCAGAATTGACATTTTAATGTCATACCAACCAAATAGCTTAATATCTAGATCCCACCTTCAAGAAAACAATCTTAAAAGTTTCACCCTTCTGTAGGAATCTGACCTTGAATCTCAATGGAATATTTATATGTTTTCATAATGAGTTTCACAATTGTTTTTAAATGTCATTGAAAGTACGTGTGTTGAAATTTGTAGAAGTGTTTTTAAATGTTTACCTAAGCGATCACATGGCTTTTCTCTTAAGGTTTATTGATGTGGTGAATTTTTACTTCCTTTAATTCTATTATTCAATCCCATTATAAAGAATAATTATATTCCTAAAAGGAATATCACTGGATCACTATATATTATTTGTAACAATTTACATTGTGTTTGGCTCTATATTATTTTTTCTTACTAATGGATTTTCATTAGCTCTGTGTCTATGGATTTTTATGAGCTGTCAGTGTGATGCTGATATCAATAGTACACTAGAATTTATTAAAAATTGCTACTTTTGTCAGTGAGATGTTTCAGTAGGTAAGGGCACTTGCACCCAAGCCTGATGGCCTAAATTCAGTTCTCATAACTCCCATAGTAGAAGGAGAACTGGCTTGTGGAAGCTGTACTCTTACATCATAGCATGCTGTAGTGCACACTGCCTCAATAACAAACATAATAAAATCTTAAAAAGCATTTACTATGTTTTCTGCCTGAAGTTCATGGTATTGAGATGATCTTGTCTTTGAAAAGTTGACAGAAGGGCTGGAGAGATGACCCAATAAGTAAGAGCATTTGCTGTGTAAGCATGAGGACCTGGATTTCAGCTCCCATCTAAAAAGCCTGGGGTGGCCATGTGTGTGCCTATAACCTCAAATTGTGGCGAAGCAGAGGCAGGAAGATCATACCTGTGAAGCTAGGGTGGTGAGCAGGTGAAGACAGGAGGATCCTGGGGGCTTCCTTGCTGTAAGCCAAGCTCTAGGCTCAGTAGGAGAGCCTGTCTCAAAGGAAGAAGGCAGAGAGTGATAGCATAGGTCACCTAACATCTGTTTCTAGCCTCCATACCCACTATATTAGTCCTACATTAGTCAGGGTTCTCTAGAGTCACAGAACTTAGAGAATGAATCTCTCTCCCTCTCTCTCTCTCTCTCTCTCTCTCTCTATATATATATATATATATATATATATATGCATATACATATGTGTGTGTATGGGAATTTATTGGAATGACTTGCAGGCTGCAGTCCAACAATGGCTAGCTATGAATGGAAAGTCCAAGAATCTAGTAGCTGCTCAGTCCCACAAGGCTGGGTGTCTCAACTGGTTTGCTGGGATCTGGAAGGAGGAATGGATGGGCTGACAGAGGCAAGGGCAAGCAGGCGAAGAACACTCCTTCTTCTTCCATTGTCCTTATATAGGTATCCAGTAGAAGGTATGGTCCACAATAAAGGTGTGACTTCCAGCTTCAAGGTCTAGATTAAAGGCATGTTGTCTTCTTGCCTCATGATCTGGATCACAAGTGTGCCCTCTGCTGTGGGATGTCCTGTATGCTGTGAATATATGTTGCTATGATTGATTGATAATTAAAATGCTGGTTGACCAGTAGCCAGGCAGGAAGTATAGGATAGGCTGGACAAAGAGAGAGGAGAATTCTGGGGAGTGGAAACTGAGACAGAGAGATGCTGCCAGCCGTAATGAGAAGCAACATGTTAAGATACCGGTAAGCCACGAGCCACGTGGCTTATAGATTAATAGAAATGGGTTAATTTAAGATATAAGAACAGCTAGCAAGAAGCCTGAGCCACCAGACCATACAATTTGTAAATAATACAAGTCTCTGTGTGTTTGCTTAGGTCTGAGGGTCATGGGAACCGGGCAGGAACAGGATAACTTCAGCTACAGCCCTCCGTTTCTGGATTACAGTTCATTTCTGGTGTAGTCAAGTTGACAAACAAGAACAGCCATCACACACACATACAAAAATGCATGTGAAACACAAGCACACACACACACACACACAGAGAAAGAGAGGGGGGGGACCCACAAATGAAGGATACAAACAAACCAACAAAAAGAGTAGGTAGATTTCTCTGGTTAATTCATTTAGTTTCATGTAATGTTTGCTCCTTGTTGGCATGGTTCTTTAATTAGTTCCTCTGTCTCGTCTATGAAAATTAGTCTGCAGTAGGATTACATCTATCAAATACAGATTTCCTAGACCATCATCTGTGTAAGTTTTCAAATTCACAATGAAGCTCCAGAAAGCAGGCTGGAAACCGTCAGACGTGCTCTTCTGACCCTTACCAACATAGTGCTTTTGCCTTAATGTCATTTTCATTTTTCAGCTGTTTTGAAGGCATGCATATTTTCTGTCATTATTTTTTTCTGATTTTGTGCCACATTTGTTTCCGTGTTTTATCTGCAATTTTATGTTTTTTCATCTTTGAGTATATTTTTCCAAGCTTTCGGAGAACTTAATTCATACATTTTAACCCTTTTGTTCCTGTTAATCTCCGGTTGGAATTCTGCTTACTATTTAATTATAAAAACAATACCGGGTCGCAAGCCTGGAATCAAGATGGCGGCTGCCGCTGGTGGGCCGTGTGTGAGAGCAAAATAGGATGATGAACTGATGTGGAAGTAAGAGGAACAGGGCCACAAAGAAAGACATCAAAAAAGGTATACAGAAAAAGTGAAAGATAAAAGCTCAGAGAAAAAAGATAGAAGGATTAATTTAAGTTAAGAAAAGCTGGCTAGAGCATCAGAGTTTCTCTGCCTTCCTCGGGAATCCGCGGTTTGGATTGATCCTTCCCGCGTGGTCTCCCCAGGCCTGCGGGTGAGCGGATCGCCAGGCGCACAGGTGAGAGGCGTTGTACTAGCCGGCGTGGTCGTAGCGAGCACAGGGAAGGAGCAGCGGCCGGGGGCTCCCCGGGTGACCCTTTGGGGCGCGACAGAGCTGGGTGAACGCAAGAAGAGGAGCTACAAGGATCAGGGACACCTGTACCCGCACAGTGGATGTTAATCACCTTGCTGATTGCTTCTCAATTGGGAACTAGTGGAGAGCTCAGCGCCCTGCAAGACCTGAGCTCCGTGGCAGGGATCAGTGCAGCTGTGGCTACAGAGGCAATGAGGGAGGACGCCTCGGTGCTCGCAGGAACCTGAAGGATCGAGGAGCCAGAGAAGGAGGAAGACATCAGGGGCCAGCCACCCAGCTATACAGCAAGCCACGGAGTAAGAGGTGTCTTTGGATCCTGTATTTCAAGAAGCTCTCAAAAGAACTTATTAAGACCACATAACCACCGAACCAGATCACCAGAATCGTAAATATATACCTCACCGACTGAGAACAGGGGTGGTCAGCTTGCCCAGAGAACCAGATTTTTAGTTTCTCATTTCCCGGTGCTTGAAGTTTCTCATTTCTGAGGCTTAGAGGTGTAAGCCTGAAGGGTTAGGGTCTCACACCATCTGCACTGAGCAGAGAAAGAGATGAGTAGACGCCAGCGGAAAAATACAGGCAACAACATAAAGGCCTATATGACAACACCAGAACCTACCGACCCTACAATTGTAAGTCCTGAACATACCAAGGCAGAAGAAACAGAAGAAATTAATCCTAACAATGACTTAAAGAAGATGATAGAGGCCCTTAAAGAAGAAATAAAAAATATTCTTAAAGAGGAAATAAAAAATTTCCTCAAAGAGGAAATGAAAATCTCCATTAAAGGGGAAATAAAAAATTCCCTTAAAGAGGAAATGAAAAATTCCATTAAAGAGGGAATAAAAAAACTCCCTTAAAGAGGAAATGAAAAACTCCATTAAAGAGGAAATAAAAAATTCTCTTAAAGAGGAAATGAAAAACTCCATTAAAGAGGAAATGAAAAACTTCCTTAAAGAGGAAATAAAAAATTCCCTTAAAGAAATGGAAGAAAAAACAAACAAAAAATTGGAAGAAAGCAAAGAAAGCCAAGAAAAAATAATTAAACAGATGAAAGAAACATTCCAAGATCTTAAAAAAGAAATTGAGACAACAAAGAAAACACAAGCTGAGGGAATGCTGGAAATAGAAATCCTGACTAAATGAACAGGAACTACAGAAACAAGTATAACCAACCGAATACAAGAGATGGAACAGAGAATCTCTGACACTGAAGACACAATAGAGAAAATAGATTCGTCAGTCAAAGAAAACACTAAAGACAAAAAAGTCATAACACAAAACGTCCAAAAAATCTAGGACACCATGAAAAGACCAAACCTAAGAATAATAGGGATAGAAGAAGGAGAAGAATACCAACTCAAAGACACAGAAAATATATTCAACAAAATCATAGACGAAAACTTTCCTAACCTAAAGAAAGAAATACCTATGAAGATACAAGAAGCTTACAGAACACCAAATAGGTTGGATCCAAAAAGAAAGTCATCTCGCCACATAATAATCAAAACATTAAACATACAGATCAAAGAAAAAATATTAAGAGCTGCAAAGGAGAAAGACCAAGTAACATATAAAGGCAAACCTATCAGAATAACACCAGACTTCTCAATAGAGACTATGCAAGCTAGAAGGTCCTGGACAAATGTTATGCAGACACTAAGAGACCACGGATGCCAACCTAGACTATTATATCCAGCAAAACTCTCAATCACCATAGGCGGAGTAAACAAAATATTCCATGATAAAACCAGATTTAATCAATACCTATCCACAAACCCAGCCTTACAGAAAGCACTAGAAGGAAAAATCCAACCTAAAGAAGGAAGATGAAGTCCTCAATACAGTCTGAAGAGGATGATTTTGTTCCAGAGCTACATAGAAATGTTCACCCCCAAGAGAGGCCCGATTGGGAAGAAACACTTAGTGCGATGATAAACCAGTTTCATATATACGTATATAGTATATGTAAGTAAAGGTGACTGAAGAATTACTCACAGGAAAATAGTACAGTATGTTTTGTTGCTTTGTATGTTTATTGAGTAGATGTTTCCAGGTACTGTTTTAGATGCTGTAGGTAGAGAGGTAGAATACAATGTGAAATAACCATTGCTGGCTGTATGAAAAGGCTACAGATGGCCTTTGTGAGAAGGTGAGATATGAGCAGACACTGGAGAGTGTAAAGGAGCAATAGTATGTTTATCTGGGAACACATTAGGTAATGGAAGAACAAGTTAAATAAAGGCTATGTCATAGAATTAAAAAAAATAAATAAATTAATGCACAAAAGAACTGAGTAGCTGCCTTGTCAAAATGACAGAAATGGTGGCCAAGTTTATGAGTAAGTGTTCAGTGTCAATTGTTGTCAGGGAAATGCAAATCAAAATCACAATGGATTATCAGGGTACCTGTGTTACCTAGCAAGGAAACTGAATAGAAGCAACAACATGATGTCATTGGTAGGAATGTAAATTGTTTTACCCACTGTAGAAAACTGTATGTTGATTCCTAAAAGAGAAAAAAAATGTGGAACTATTATATATATGACTGAGCAGCACCACATATGCTTATATAGCCCAAGGATTTATTTTCTCACAGTTGTTGTGTGATATTCTGTTTGTGTTCTGAAAAATAAAGCTTGCCTTGAAAAAAAAAAAAAGAGCAACACTAAAAAAAAAAAATAAAAAAAAATAAAAAAAAAACAATACCAATGTGTAGATGCTTCATTATCAATATAGCTGTTCCTTCTCTATTCCATGTATGTGTGCAGTGTGCATGTATGGCTGTATGTGTGGGCACATGTGTGTACATCTGTGTGGAGGCTGGAGGCTGATGATGGAAATATCATTGATGCTTCTGATTTCTTCAGTGAGCCAGGGTCTCTCAATCAAACCCAGAGCTCATCCATGTGGTTAGTGTTGCTAGGCAACCTGTTTGGGGCCATCTTGTTTTTCTGTCTTTCAAGGCTGGGATTAAAGATGGCTTCATTTACATGAGTTCTAGAGAGCTGAACTTCCAGTCCTCACACTCACATAGCAAGTGTTTTAAATACTGAGCCACCTCCCCCAGCCGACACTGTCAATATTTTTTAATTATCTTTTGTTGTAGTTGTGTCTTCTTTGCCCAAAGTATGATTTTGAATTTTTTGAGTGATGATATTATGAATAGAGAGGGGATAAACAGTTTTTGTTGTTGTTGTTGACTCCTGGTTTTGCTGCATTTTGATCAGGAAATGTAGCTTATATTTCTATTTATGGAAAAAATTGAAATGTTCTTTGTAACAATACATGTCAAAATTTCATGAATGATTTACGCATTAGATGGAGTATGGCTGTGAGAGGAGGCTCAAAGACCACGGCGTGGAAGTTTACTTCTATGTGTAGCACAGATATAACTAAAAAAGTTTAAGTGAAAGAAACAGGTGATCTAATTTATGCTGTGCAGTGTGAGTCCAGAATGGAAGTAGACCACATCCAAGCAGCTACTGGTAAGGGTAGAAAAAGAGTGGGTGAGAAGAGGTTGGTGGGAGGGCACAAAATGCCACTTGTAAAGAAGGAATAGATTCAGCTTGGCGGTGGTGGTGGTGGTGGTGGTGGTGGTGGTGGTGGTGGTGGTGGTGGTGGTGCACACCTTTAATCCCAGCACTCGGAGGCAGAGCCAGGCAGATCTCTGTGAGTTTGAGGCCAGCCTGGTTTACAGAGCAAGATCCAGGACAGGCACCAAAACAACACAGAGAAACCCTATCTTGGAAAAACAAAAACAAAACAAAAAAAAGAATAGATTCTGTTTGTGCATTGTACAATAAGGCAACAATAGTTAACAATATTTTATTATACATATATATATATATATATATATACACACACACACATACACACACACACACACACACATATATATATATATATATATATCAAAATAACCCAGAGAGATAATTTTTTTTACATTTTTGCTATAAAGAAATTATAAATGTTCCAGGTGATGTATATCATAAACCACATTAATTTGATCATGACACAGGTAGATAAATATCAAAATGTCACAGAACACAATAAAAATATGTAACTGTACCTTGTCAAGTAAAAACAAAGTAAAATGAAACATTTTAAGGAAAGGTGGTAGTGGCTTCATCTGGAATGTTAGCTGTGTTGGGAAGCAATACACTGGTGAACTGGAGCTAGAGAAGCAGAAAACACAGAAATCAAGTTGTCTCTTAGAGTTCTGGTTTGCACAACCATGTGAGTGAGAAAAGACAGGGAAGAAACATACTAACCATCCTTTGGCCATGGAAATGTGGAAATTTTAAATATATATATATATATATATATATATATATATATATATATATATGCAAGTGGTTGTATTAAAAAGAAAAGAAAGTAGGTGTGCTCTTCATTAGGAAATACTGCTTTCCTTGTCTTTAATATTCCTATTTGCACTAGCAGCATGTATAGTAAGGAATATATTTATAATAATTACAGGGCAGGTTTAATGACTGCTTTAATAGTGTGCCCCAGTTGTGTGCATTTCCTGCTAAGTGACTGGAGAACAGAAACATGAGGTCACCAATCATTTGGGAATAATGACCTCATTTGTAAAAATGTGAGAGTTCCTACATGGAAAATAGACTTAAAGTTACATTTATGGAACCACTATATGTAATTTAAACCTATTTAAAATGCGGAGTAATACATTTTTGTTTATTTTTAATTTGTCTTTAATTGAAATAGAATTACACCACGTCTCTTCTCTCTCTTTTTCCTCAACCACCACAGGTACCTTCCCTCAACTCCCTCCCATGTTCCATTCCCACTCTCTAGTTGATAGCCTCTTTTTATTAAATTGTATTATTACTGTGTGTGTGTGTGTGTGTGTGTGTGTGTGTGTGTGTGTGTGTGTGTGTGTGTTTATGAAAGCTACCAAAGGAGGGAAGCAATTAAACAGTCCTACTCAGCTCAATACCTGTGAACCACAATAATTACTGGCATGGCAAGATATGCATAGAATTGCAGTAAGTGACACATTTGATGGCGACCAACAATTGTCTAATTGGATTTCAAATCCATTCAGTAGGAGAAAAATCATTCCTGGTACAGGAAACCTAGCCAGCTTCCCTAGCCTCATAAAATCACTTTTCTAGACCAGCATAATTCCTTACTACATTTTTCAAATGGGGAAAACAAAACAAAATTAAAATCTTGCAAGCTAGAAATGAAAACTTTTCAAAGCACATTTACATAGAAACAGGAACAATATTTCATTCAAATCCCATAGTTACAGTCTTTCCTTACCAAGCTAACTATGAAGTTAGACTTTATAATACTTTGAAAAAGTGTCAAATACACATTATAAAATATTGCTGAACTTGTGTATTACAGTGGAGTTCCCCAAGAGCCATGGTTTTCACTCAACAATGTCCTTTTCACAGAACTACAATCAATGAATAAAAAAAATTACTTCAATGATCTATTTCACTCTGTGTGAGTGCATTCTATACCAGGATGTTGTGAACAGTTTCAGCTTTCACCAATTATATCATGCATCATTTATTTTCTGTTTCATCCAGCAGACATGCAATGTAAGGAAATAATGGAGGGTTCTGTAAAGCATGTCATAGAAAAATAGGTCTTTCAGGAATGAAGTCTATATTCTAATTTTCCTTTGCTCATTACTCTACAAACACTGGCACCCTCAATTTTAGAAAACAGTTAAGGATAGAAAGCATAATTTTAGTTCTGTCTAACTAGAAATATCTCAAAACTTTTGGTTTCCGTATATTTTCTGGTGCTAGGAAGTGAGCCAAGTGCATCATGTGTTCTAAAGAAATGCATTATAACTGAGCTATATTGTAAGCCCTATTCCTCTCTTTTTAAACAGCATTTTGTCATTATTAGTTTTTAAAAGATGTGTATGCACATGCTTTTATAAGCAGGACTGTGATTGTGAGTACAGTGCCCTCAGAGGCCAGAAGAAAACAACATGTCCTGTATCTGGAGCCACATGCATTTATAAGCCATCTGAAGTGGGGACGGGGAACCTAACTAGGGTTCTCTGTAAGAGCAGCACAGGCAAATTTTAACCACTGAGCCATCTCTCCAAGTCCCTATTCCTCTTCAAAACTTTAAAATGAATGAGATACTCCAGGAATTTTCTTACTTCCTTTGTTATTTGCCAAGTGATGTATTGACATGGAGACTATAAAAAAGTAGCCATAAGTTTATTTCATGATACTAATAATGAATCAATTTCTTATTTATATGAGTAAATATATTTTCTTTTTTATTATTAAGAAATTTTCTATTCACTTTACAGACCAACCACAGATTCCCCCCTTCCCTCTCCCCACTCCCCAGCCTTCTCCCCCAACCCACCCCCTATCCCCACATTTCTCAAGTCAAGGTCTCCCATAGGGAGTCAGCAGAGCCTGGCACACTCAGCTGAGGCAGGTCCGAGCCCCTTCTCCCTGCACCAAGGCTGTGCAAGGTGTCACGACCTAGGCACTAGGCTCTAAAAAGCCTGCTTATGCACCAGGAATGGATCCTACTCCCCGTGACTGGGGGCCCCCCAAACAGTTCAAGCTGTATTTTCTAAAATAAAAATGTTTAGTAAGAGCAATGCCTCTGTAGGATGCTTTACAGTTTCTCTGGCTGAATGAATACATGATTGTAATCCGCCTTTACATTTTGCCCACTGTGGCTTCACACCTCAAGTAGCCCATGACAATTCACTGTTCTCTCTGGAAGGAAGTAACAGACTCATCCTCTCTGCACTGCTAGGTTCTGACGTGTCTCTGCCTTAGAGACATCTGCAAAGTTCTCAGAATAGGAGCCAGAAGGTACCAGACAGAGGGCGTGAGGGACAGAACTGATCTTTATTGAGCACTAACAATGTGTTGAGTGCTTGTGTGTTTCTGTTTCCTTCTGAATTATCTTAGTTAAACTTGAACATGGAGCATATGGAAATGGGAGCAAGCTTGGTGAGAGCTCCATGGATATGCCCCCTTTTTCTGGTCCCAACCATGGCATTTCCTTCTTCAGGTCAGAACTTACCTGAGAAAGTGTTTCCACTTGTTTTCACCTTCTTACCTCCCACTCATTTGGGGACATAACGAAGTAGAAATTTTTATGTCCTGTGTGAATTACATTCATTTAATATAATCAAAATCAAATGCCATGGCTATACTTATATTTAAAAGTGACAGAGTTCATATTAATTATTAAAGAAATTCCTATCAAAATTCACAGAATTTATGTAAAGGAAACACATCCTAAAGGTGGAAGTGTATCTAATGTAGGCATAATGTTCAGAGTTTTTAGTAGGCATTTTTACTTCACCATGTGACCATCAATGGGCCAAGAGAATCATTCACATTTATAACACATTACAGAAGAGCTGGATACTGCCTTTTGTTCACGGATCAGATAATGAAACCACAGGACAGTGAAAATTCTTGGCTATGTCAAATAAAATGTACAGAAGCCTCAGATTTTAGAGGCAGCATGGTTTTGCTCTGCAGACTTCTATAGTATTATGCTCAGGGTCCCCCAAGAAAATTTTCCTGCTTTTTTTCGCTTTCCATCTTTGATGACTAAGTATTTCTATAGCTTAGTGTTTTAATTCATGCCAGAAATCAATGCTAAATTTATACTAAGTGTAACAATCTGAATCTTCATAGCTAAAGTTGCACTGTTAATTTTTCCAGGTGGATTGTTAAAAGGATATTTATGGCCGGGTGTCGGTGGCGCATGCCTTTAATCCCAGAACTCGGGAGGCAGAGGCAGGCGGATCTCTGTGAGTTCGAGGCCAGCCTGGGCTACCAAGTGAGCTCCAGGATAGGTGCAAAGCTACACAGAGAAACCCTGTCTCGAAAAACAAACAAACAAACAAAAAGATATTTATTTTGTTACCTAAGCAAATATTCTAAAACTCTCTTATAGTGCAGTAAGAGAGTCTAAATATTAGTGGGCATAATGTGGCATTATGATTTTATGGGATTAAATAGTTGTAGATAGTCTGTGATGAAAACTAAAGTGACAGATCACAGTACACAGTACATAAGAAATAAATAATAAAAAGACCACAGAAATTGAAAAATACCCAAGGAGTTTAATGATTATAATCTGGTATGCTTTATCACATCACAGTGTCATATCCTACCATACTCCTGATTGTTTACATGTACTGGAAGACTTTGCCTCAAATAGGCATTTCTTTTTTTTTTTTTTTTTTTTTTTTTTTTTTTTTTTTTTTTTTT